>JBCFXI010001850.1:0-37950 GCA_038496175.1 Ampulex compressa
TATATACTGTAGTTCTGGTGGTTCAGGACCCACCTTAAACAAGTAGGTTCTAGGCCAAATGACTTTAGTATGTATATATGTATGTATATTTATTTTAACTTTTCCCCTTGAAGTTACAGTCATTTGCATATTCTCGTCTACCCCTATTCATGGTTTATGGCTTAAAATCTTACACTTACATCTCTAACTTACACTTCTAACTTATATTGTACCTTATACTCTTAAAATTAAGTCCTATTCTATATGTCGCTTCCCCCTCTCTGATTGACTCCCATTCCTTTCTGGCGTCCGCTCACCTTCTCTCCCTCTCTCTCCCTCCTCTCTCCCTGGACATCCGTTTTCTCTCACTTTGTTTCTTTTTTTCATTTCCCCCAATTGTTTCTTCCTTCCCCCATGGAATTAGGCGCCAAAATGAAAAAAAAAAATAATAAAAAAATAAAATTTAGTCCTCGACATTTTTACTTCAAAGAAAGCCTTACAGGACGCCTTCAAACCATGAAGTTATCGCACAATTACGAATATTAATTTACCAGAAGGCATTGCCTAATATTTCTTCATACAACATAAAATATCTTCTAAGAACAGAACAAACTACGTAATCCAAAGCACGGAGAAAAATACAAGTTAAGCGATCGGCGTCAGTAAAGAAAACATTTGGAAAATCGTAGCGGCAGTCGCGTGGTCCGCGCGACCGTAACAATTTCGGGGTTAATCCTGAGTAATTTTATCGAATTCACGAGTAGACGAGCCACGATGAAAGCTGCTACCCAGGAGGTCGCTCCGCTGGACCCTGCGAACTGGTTGCAAAACGATAATGGCCGGTGTTATAGCACTTTAAAAAGCATAGTCCATTATCGTGCGGCAGAGCCAAGTACGCGGGACGCTTAAAAGCTCGAAAAGGGAGAGGGACAGCGAGGAGGGACGGAGAAGAGAGCAGTGGGATATCAGCAGGTATGGTTGCGAGGCTGTACAGCCACGCTGAGACTGAGGCGAACAAGGCTGTCGTCTTTGGGTTAGCCGACGTTCGCGGTTTTTCCAATATTTTTGATTTTCAATCGGTTTGATCGCCGTTTTTTTCCCCAACATTTTGCCCCCTCAGTCGATTCGTTCGACGTTCATGTTTTTTCCAATATTTTGCATCCTCTATTGATTCGATTGATGTTTGTATTGGATGAGTGCAAAAGTTCGTGCGGAGTTTGTGAGTAAAAGTCACACAGTGATTAGGCAAACAAAAATCTTTATTCGATCAATGATATATTCTCCATCGTTTCCTACAATCTTTTCCGAATATTCTGGTCGCATACGGATGCCTCGATCATAAAAACTGCGCGGTTTAGATTCGAAGAACGAAGAGACGCCGTTTTTTAAAGCCTCCAAAGAGACAAAGTTTTTTCCATTTAAATAATTTTGCAATGACCGGAACAAGTGATAGTCAGATGGTGCGATATCAGGAGAATACGGTGGATACGTTAGGACATCCCATATCAGGCTCTTCAGTTTGCGCAGCGTCTTTTTCAAAACATGTGGTCCGGCGTTGTCGTGATGAAAGACGACTCCCTTGCGATTTGACAAAATCGGACGTTTCTCTTTGATTTCTCGATTCAGATTGGTTAATTGGCGACAGTACTTGTCCGAATCAATCCTTTCGCCAGCGGGGAGAAGCTCGTAATAGATTATGCCCTTGCAATTCCACTAAACAGAGAACAGCATCTTTATCAGTTGCAAACTGGCCTTTGGCATTGCGTCACCATGCTCACCTGACTGTTTCCATGTCCGTTTACGCTGAACATTGTTGTAGAATACCCATTTCTCATCGCCCGTCACTAATCGATGCAAAAACGGCTCGTTATTGAGCCGCTCGAGTAAAGAAACGGCTGCAGAAATTCGCTTGATTTTGTTCTCCTCGGTCAGCAAATGGGGCACCCATATATCGAGTTTCAAATCGAATGCCATCTTTTTTAAACGCCGAAAAACGGTTGATCGGTCAACGTTTAGTGCTGTAGCGATTTCTTCTGTTGAAATTCGCAGATTATTGAGCACTAAAGTACGCAAAACATCGTCATCAATGTCAGAAGGTCGACCAGAGCGTGGCTCGTCTTCAAGGTTAAATTCTCTGCGCCGAAATTTAGCAAACCATTTTTCCACGGTTCGTTTAGCTGGTGCTTGATCCTGATAAACATCTTGAATGTTTTTTACGGCTTGCGGCAACGTTTACTCCCTTCCGAATGATTTTTAAAGTGATATTTCTCGAAGCAGTTTGTATGAAAACAAATGATTTTTTTTTAATGAAAGCTGAAGACGTCACCTTTCCAACGATATATAATATGTAGATGGAAATATTAACAACAATACTTTATGACGCTTAAAACTTCATCTATTGAAACTCCGCGCGAACTTTTGCACTCACCCAATATCATCATAAATATTTTGCACCCTCGATTAATTTGACCGACGTTCCTTGCCTGGTTTTAAACTTTTGCATCTTCGATTTATTCAACCAGCATTATTTTTATGCTAAATGTTAATATTTTACATCCGCGGACATTTTAACATATACGAATTAAAGAAAGGCAGCACGCGATGCAGATATGTGAATTATCATTTCCTAGGAATCGTGATATAAGTTCGACATGTAGGAACGCATTACGATTTGCGCTAAAATTTGGTGATTTAAATTCAATTAAAAGGCCATAGCAGCAATAAAAAGAAGATGTCATTATCGGGACTTGTGAACGTATATTTTGATAACTTCAATCCTCCAATTATTTTACTTTCTCATCCGGAATTTATCAACGTGCTAGCTGTATTAATTATGAGAAAAGCAGAGTAATATTTACGTATAAATTTACACAAATATGATTGCGATAAATGACGACTGAACTCAAAAATCTGTCCGTTGATTTAACAGTGGACAAAGGTGTTAATAAAAGGTATATGCCCTTTTTCTCAGCATAATTGGTGAGAATATGAACATTTTTTTAAGGGACATTAGTTGATGATTTGTGTGAAATATTCTAAGAAACTTTCCACGCACTCGGGAATAAAACTGGCGCATCGAGTACCATATTTTAGTCCGATTAACTCAGCAGCGTAGTATTCTCGGTCAAATTCTGTCCTAAAAGCTTCGGAGGTGATCGAAGGCCTAAAAAAAATAATTAACGCAAAATTCAATATGTATACACACTGGACTGCTCTGTTATGTGTGTAATTCATACAAAACATACCCATAATGAATTATTTACGTGCAAACACTTATCTACCATATGGAACATACCACGTGGAAACCTTTATCCCCATTATCTACAAATATATGAAATAAATATCCCTTTGTAAAATAAAGTATATATTAAAAAACTGATCCTTCTATAAATTTCAATATTAAATAAAAGCTTTCAAAAATCAATTACTCGTTTCTCTTTCCTTTGGGAATATCCAGAATATAGGTACGTTGTAAAAATATGAATATATAAATTTCGCATTAATGTCAGAGGGATTATTAATACAAAACTGCCCGGACGTATAATAAATCTGTCCATAATCCATTTTATTCACGGCACAAGACATTAGAATCAGTTGCTTGTTAGTATGTATCGTCACTTTCGAACTGAAATTTCGGCGTAAGCGTTAAAGATATATTCGAGATAATATACGCTACGAACTACGGATCGCGAGATAGACCGCAGGTAACGATCTACCACCTGTTTGCTTGCGGACATCGACAGCTAGTTTAGAAACTCAGGTACGATATAAATTGTCTCTCGACTAACGCGCTCTAAGCTGTACATATAACATCAAGAATTCCTAAGACAGTTGCTGCCCTACATATATAGAAGATAACTGATAGATTGTCTTCCGAATAATTTAACTAACTCAAGGAGTACACGTTCCACTAAAAGTGCCACATCTGCCACGCGGAAACTGGAGCTAATGCGTATTCGGTACAACGTAGCCTTTCATACGTGGATCTACGAAAGGCGCTGCACTCGTTCGTTTTCTTCTTGAAAAGCGATGAATGAAAAGAACAGACACTCACGTGAGAATAAGCCGCAGAATCTCGGACGTCAGGCCTTGTCCGCCTGCGAAAGGCGCCGCCGCCACCTCGCAGATCGCCCTCAAAAGGCAGCCCTTCCCAGATCCCGTGGATTCCAACACCGATTCAAGCAACTCGTAGATATCCCACCTGGATGCAACGAACGCTCCTTCAGGTGCGAATAAATGACTGATTATTAACCTTCGACATTATAACCCTTTAGTTGTTAACAGTAGAACTACCGGCAACTTTCTCGGCATATTTAGAACACCACATACATCTTTAGAAAAAGGGAGAGTGAAAGGAAATTTCAATGAATCAATATGAGGATCTAAATACTGCATGAAAATCATGGAAAATCTGAAAATATGCATCGTTTTAAAGCGCTACGATTTTTTAAAGAAACGAATGTCGAGTCATTTTAACTGGTTCGGTAGTTCTAGTGTTAAAAGTATAGTATTACAATGTAAGATTATGGTACAATATAAATTAAGAGTTAAAGATATACTACTTACAAGGTAAAGAACGTTTTAAGAATTTATGTATAAAATCAAAGGTACATTCGGTCCAGTTATCCCGGTGAATTATTTTCACGCCTTTTTTTTTTCATATATGGCTTAATTCACCACTTTACATTGCTAATTTTCAATTTCGTTTCATTCTTAAATTTCATGAACCTTAATTATTTCGAGCAACACACTAGTGGCCAAAAATTATTAACTTTCTCACACACGGTGTCGTTCTGTCGACTAAAATTCCAACGCGAAGAAACGAGATGGAAAATTTAGAATCATTAAGAGCGAGAATTAACTGTTCGCTAAGACCACCGAAATTCATGATTTATCTCGAAAATACAATGTTATTCATCATAAATCTCATTGCAGCCTTCAATGTAATCCACGTTGGCTACAATGCGCTTACGTTTGATCCGTTTTTTGAAGCAGTTTTGCAACTCGATTTTTGGTATAGGCATTCGCTCTGTCCGCAATTTTTGTTTTATGGCTTTGATGCTATCAAAACGCTTTCCCTGAAGAGATTTTTTGAACCGATCAAACAACAAACAATCTCACGGATGTATATCTGCTGAATTTGCAGTTCTTGAATCGCATTTTTATTGTTCATGACCAAAAAGTTACGAATAATTAATGCATTGTGAGATGCAACCTAAAAACGACCTAGATACAAAAATAGTTTATGAACAAAACGCTGTAATTATGACAAATGAAAGCCGTCAAGCTGAACATTTTAAAGGATATAAACTGCAATGTATGGTAATGAAAAAAATGTTTACTACGTAACTCTTTGTACATGATACGTTCTTACTGATCCGTTATATAAATACTATCATACTCTACTGTCATCTAGTGTTTTTCTAGTAGTGTTGTGTATTGTGCTCGTAGTATATTGCTATGATTCTAGTAACGGGTAAATCACTTCGGAGAGAGTATAAATCCAGTAACGTGAAATTCATCTTGGTGCAATGGCACATGTGGTAGATGTTATTATTGTTGGTATAACGCACATATATCAGCATCAAAATGTATATATTAAGAGTTCTGGATTACAGTGCGCCACAGTTGAAGGGATAATCTCAACTGAGACCAGTTGCATAACTCGTTGTCAGAACTTAAGCAAAACGTGTCAAACTCATGAATATTATACCGTAAACATCGACGCGATCGGTATAAGTTCAAACAATACTCCAATCTACTCTAAATTTTAACGCGCAAAAGATTGCCACTGACCATAACGCACGGCATTGAGGCTTGAATTATACTATAAAGGGTCAGAAAATAACACCGGATTTACACATCTCTAATGCACGATAGACGAGTAACAATTTGTTTCAATAGACCCTTTCGCGCGTCCTTTACAATAAGTTTGTTACCCTATTTTCTTAAATCCGCAGATCGTATCGCGAGGCCCCGAAAGCATCTAACGTGTAACATGGTTGTATAAAAGTATCGTAGTATAAAAGTGAGTATAAAAGTATAAAAGGGTGCCATCATATATACATAAGGGATAAGGTGTTGAAAACGATTCATAAAAAAGGGACTCGCGTTAATATTTGTACGATTGCAAAAATGAAAAAACGAATTTATAATTGTAAAAATAACTAAAGTTTTAAACTAAAGTTTTTTGATTCATTAAAGTTTAAGACTTTAAATTAAAATTTTTAACCAAAGACTTTAAACTAAAAAGACTTAAAAAGTTAAAAAACGTTCCAAGTATTGCTAACAAAGTGCTATACGAATGTATTTTTGTTACATGCGACAGCCACTGTGCATATAACTTTTTGTAACCCAAAACTTTATGTAAAATATAGGAAAAAAATATTTAAATTTCGGTTGAGTTTCTTATGGAACATGAAATATTAATATGACCTCGAAGATTTAGTTCTACGGTTGACGAATAGACGGCGCTCCGCGAACTTATCGAACACTCTAGTACATGGGTCGTCCCACCGTCAAATCGACATTTCCGCCTTGAATTTGTCCTTACGAGAGCACGATATTGGGGGAAAAAGTTCGTAGGCAAGATTTGTATGCGTGACACAGTGAAAATCTTACTGGAGGAAGACAAAGAACGAGCCGATAAAGATATAAGGCTCTCCGACCATTGTGCCGTCGGCCCTGCCCTGGGCCGAGCCACAAAAGTGAACTTATTAATATGTAAAGAGCGAGGATTTCCGCTTTATCCACTGGTTAAGCCCGACCCCGCGTTCGTTGAATTGGGAGAATACTTCTTAGGTATCGAGGACTTGGGATTCGAGTCAATCCTCCGCCTGCAACGGCCTGAAATTTACTTTGATACCCTTGCGCTCGGTGAGGGGCTTATCGTTAGGTGTGCCGTATCGAGCTTTTGGGGGAGAAATCCCTACGAATTAAAGGACCTCGTTGCACGTCTCTAATCACGAAGCCTTCTCAGGTGCTTCGACAAATAAATCGGGATTTCGACAGAAAAAAAAACGAGCGGGAATCCGCTTGAGAATCTATTGAATGTCGTTGATTTTACAATTCATCGCGCATGCGTGTACGATGAGATTTCTCTGTCGCTCTAAGAAGGATGACCAGGCATCCTTTGGAACGTATTAAAATACCAAACATTTCTACTTATCATTCCTCGAATAAATCGAACTCCTCTCACACTCTCTCACTTCTCGCTCTCTTAGGAAATATGCAAAGTGTAATATTCAAAGCCGCTCGATGTTTACTCTGTATAACGGAAATATCGAGCTTTCGATACGAATGTATGCACCGCAAGTGGAATTTGACCAATAACATTATATAAATCGAATCCAACGGGAATAAATAAAATTATTTCGATCTCGTGTACGATGCAAATTGCACGACGTGACATAACGACGGCTCGTATCGCTTTCGATGCGGACTCCGGCACAGCGCAAGCAGATAATGAAGTGGCTCGCGAACCTTTTCACGGAGCCCTTATTAACTGGCCATTATTGGCCGACGAAAGATTGCTCCTATCGTTTTTCGAATGTTAAATCGGCGAGGCGCATACCTTTCTCGTGCTTTAGAGACGCGCCGCCCTCGTCCTGCTCAATGTCCAATTTGATCGACCTGTCATACCGAACGTATGGATTCGTCAAGTAGGAAACGTTGTAGGGCAGGACGTAATTAAATTTCAGCACATATCCCATAATTATGCTGACGTCAACTTCCATTGGCAAGCCGATACCGAGGATGACCTGGAACGATTTTCAAACGCAGGAGGGGTGTCATCGATCGTTTGTCGCGGCGGCCGATTGGCGGTTTTTCAACCTCGATGCGAGAGTGAACCGAATATTCGCACCGAAACGTCATCAAAATTATCCCTATCGGAGCGATTATTGATGAAAACACGCCTGGCACTTCCTATTCAATCACGTCAGATCGCGTGCTGTATTTGCAACGAAGCGGAGAGTACTCTTCTCTTATACGTTAAACTCAATTTCGATTATGTCGAGAGAAATTAGCGCATTAAGCTCTATATGGGCTTAGAAAAAAGTTGACAACGACGATAAAAGAATGTGAAGTATAATTATCTTTTCACGATCGCCTATATATGAAAAATGAATAGCATCTAATAAATCTTTTCCACGCACCAGTGGCGAATAATTTAATATTTATAATAATAATGTTTACGTTCTATTGTTACCTGTTCGATGTAAAATCACTAATCACATTTATATTTCATTGTAAACCTACCAAACGTATATATATGCTTATAATAATATAAGTTGGAAAATATTTGATCATGTTCTATAGGTATACACAGACATTGGGAATATTGAAACGTATTTCTATACTCACATCATACTTAACATCGTATGCGTATTGTCATTACCATAATTAAGCTTTGAGAAATAAAAACTACGACGAATAAAATACAATAGGATAAAAAAGTTAATTCCGCTTAATCGATATCAATTGAAAAAGAGTAACGCCAGAACTCCCGATATCGTCAGTTATTTCTTAAAGAAATCGCAGAACTTTATGACGAACAACTTTCTGAGACTTTTCACGACTTTATTCCAGCATGTACATAATTATATTCATCGAATGATATTTCTCCTTTGTCCTATTTCTCCGCAAACTATGATAAGCTCAAACATCTCGACCAAATACTATGTTAGCAAATATATGATTGCGGGACTTCTATTATTTTTTAAGTAACAAAATGGTTTTAAATATTTTTCAATGCATGCACTCAATATTCGAACTGGTCTTTAATCTCAGGCGTTGTGCCAACACGATCAGCATCGATTGTTACTTTGGTCGTTCATTTAAATTAAAATAATCTTTCAGTGACATCCACGACTACTTAGTTGCTAGCCTAATATACGCGGTACACCTACATGAACTCTAAAACTATCCGGCAATTCTGGCATTAAATGAGCGTATAATTCGTAGTGCGTGGAAAATTACCTGCATTTTCGTAGGAGCGAAAGCTCCAGGAGGTGGAAACACCAAATACCTCTTATCTCTGGCCAGAGTAAAACCGTCAGTTCCTTCGACATCGCAGAAAACGCTCGGATGCGCCGCGAAAAGAAGCAGAAGCGACAGTTTCAGGGGGCAATACATTCTTCGCTTGCACATTGAAAGGCACGCGATTGAACGCTACGCTCGACAGCGGCAGGTGCCATTCCTGCCGTCGCCAGTGCCGTTAGTTGTTTTCTCATCGCTAATTAAGCGCATAACGAAGCGAGACTTATTAAGTTTAGTACGGGTGAATGCCCTTCCAGGTATCTCGATACTCTTGCATTTATTATAAATTACGTATGAACGACATTCGAGTCGATAATTACCTCCGCGAAAGGCAAAGTAGAGGAAATTCCTGAAGTCAAATATATAATATATACCGCTGTATGAAAAATAAATTGCCTAAATCTTTATATGCATTGAAACTGCATTATTGCAAGGATTTACTTGAGTATACGGAGAATTTCGAATATGTGTATGGAAGGTTATCCTACTTCTGAAATAAATATAGGAGATTATCCCATTTCTGAAGTTTGTGGGAGGTTATCCCACTTCTAAAATAATTGTGAGAGATTATCCACTTCCAAAGTTTGTGGGAGGTTATCCCACTTCTAAAGTTTGTGGGAGAGAGATATTATCCCACTTCTTAAGTTTGTGAGAGAGATTATCCCTCTTCGGAAGTTTGTCAGAAATAGAAACAATAAAACACCAGGAATACTCATGTGTCTGCGGAAGGTCGTTTAAATTATTACACAAGGCACAATAATATAAGGAAAAAGCAATATATGTATTTAGTCTGAAGAAATTACAAGTGTTCTCTGTATAATAGGACAAGCACTGCCCACCGCTGCCCTTTTTACATTGTGTGTCACGCTGCGTCGTCCCAACGACACGTGGAGCCCGAAACCAAATCGCAATCAAAATATACCGCTCAGCCGCGTCAGAACGTAGCGCGAGCTCTTACACGTGCAGCCAGCGGTTGAGTTTCTTTTTCGTAAACATCGGGTGTTTCAAAATGAATATGACATCACTTTTAACGTTTTATGTTTATTACGCATAACGATGTTTGCCGAAAAAAATGTCCATTGTTTTTATTTACGCGGAACTCTTGGAAATTTTTGAGTCGTTAATGCGGCCCTGCTATGACGTTAAACCTACTAGCCGCTTTTCATACATATTTATGTGTATTAAATATATCCTTGAAGAAAAAAAAGATAAAGGCGAAATGTCGATAGATTAATATATCAATCCCTACACTGCGACGAAATCCTGGAAAATCTCTGAAAATCCGCCATCTCCACGTTCTACGATTTTTCGAAGGCATCACTTTGAAAATCATGCAACTTTCATAACATGACATGTCATTCCGACCGAAGGAGGAAGAGATGCGCGTACATTGTTATCCGAGGATGAAATGAAAATTCATTCAGCTTCCTCATTTCAGTTTGGTTTCCAGTTACTCAACTTTTCCCGTTCTTTGGTCGTCACTTCACGCCCGCGGAATAGGTAGTTTCGCAAGATATTTAACTTTTTAGAAAGAATTTAATTTTACACGCACCAATGATTGCGAATGGAGGAGGAAAGAAAGGATGGCCGAGGAATTGTAAGAAACTCTTTTATGACGTATAAAATACTTTAGTGCCCCGTGAGGCAAAAGGCACGAGGCATCGCTTCGTTCATCTACAAGCAACGTGTCTACCATTCGGGAAGATGCTCGTAAACTTCTCGACGTCAAGCTCAAATAACTTCCCACACGTATGTAAATCTCGATACTTCAGCTTTGTGAGTAATCTTCCAAGTTTCCACGTCAGTTTTTATTGTTCCGCCTTTGTTCTATGGTCAATGAGTGATTAATCGAGTGTAAGTCATTGCGCGCGTTTACAACTCGTGTCTTAACGTGTCGTAGAACCCGGAAAAACTAGTTTTGAATCGCATGTATGCGTAGCATTATCCCTAGCCAAACAAATTTCTCTCCTGCGCGAGAACCTTACTCGATACCTCAGTATAGTGACAAAGCTTCCTAAATGCCACATTAAAATTTACTATTTCATCAATATTGAAGGATAAACGGTTGATTCACAATTATGACATTGCTTTTCATCTCATTTGTACGCAACTGTGTAAATAAAAAACAATTCTTTAAGATTTTTATGCAAGTCTTGAAATATTCTGATTTTCCAGCATAGCATACGATAGAAATAAAATACTACATATTTCTTCTTACAGAACTGTTATACAGAATCCCACGCTATCAGATTCTAAAACTTACGATCACACCTCCATATCTCCTTCACGCAATACTCATCCAAAATAAATCAAACTCCACAAAAAGAGAATCCTAATAATCCTATCCACTTTAGTCCCTGAAGCAATCAATTCTTAATATTTCTTCGTGCCAAACTTGTAAAGCGCGACTATGTTTACAGTAAAAACATATAACGGGGATCCATCCATCAGCGAGCAGCGCAATCCAGCATAAATGGAAGGCGGTCGAAGCTGCGGGATGTAATAAATGAGCAAACAAGGGGAACCAAAACTCGATCGTGTCGTGCGACTCGGCTCGAAGTTCTCGGAAACGAGGGAATCAACAAGGAGCCGTCGATAACTCCTCTCAATAGCGGATAACCCAATGGATCGAAATGGCCGAGTCGTTGGGCGTTGAAAAACCCGAGCTTAAAATCCAGCGGCGATTTTTCATATCGCACGCTCTTATGGCGACACGAGGAGGCGCAGAAGCCGCTATTTGCGAGTCGATAAAATGCAATTTTCTACCCGTTCGCCCGCAATCAACCAGGAGTGCCCCCCTTGCCCCCTGGCCCCACTGGCCACGCGGCATCGATCTGCCCGTTTTTCTTTCCTAGAAGAGCGGGCGGGGCATTTTTCGGAAAATTGCAGCTTTAACGAGGCGAGAGGAAAAAAACTTTCGGTGATTACGAAACGAACAGGTGGAAGAAGACGGCGTCCGCCCACCGCATACTTGCTGATTTTGCCGCGGCGCGTCTTACAAAGTTTTCCTTATAAATTATGGAGGAGAACTGCCAGCATTTTTTCCTGCCCTAATCGAATCCTCGAAAGGAAGTCGAAGATCGTGCCACATCGATTCCATGGATCTCGGATTGCAGCGATCGCGAAGTACGCCCCTTTGCTTTCCGCGTATTTGGATTTTGTCGTCGAAAATTTGACGCCGCTTTTACGTCACTGGTGCTGCTGGTCGAGGTGAGATGTGTCGAAGGTACGAGTGTACACGCTGTGACTTATCTCTAGAACGGGTGATTTTGCGAAGGACCTAAGCGATAACATCGGCGATTGTACTATACTAGGTTGTTCGATAAGTTCGCCCAACGAAAATCGAGAAACGAATTTGTAATTGTAAAAATGAGTTTAAAAGTCAAAAAGACGCTCCAATTGTTGCTGACAAGGTCGTATACGAATATGTTGCTGTTATATTGTTAGCATATGCGGCACCCACGATGCGCACAGCATATTGAAACCCAAAACTTTATTTAAAATATTGCAAAAAAATATAAAAATTTTGACTATGTTCTTATGAAACATTGAATATTGATATTAATATTTTAGTTCTACTGTTGACGAATAGATGGCACTCTGTGAAATTATTGAACAACCTGGTATTTTTACATGGTTTTTTTGAGCAAGCAAAGTAATAATGACGAATACGAAAGAAGATTCGGTGCAATCTCCGAATATCATTAAAGTCATAATCGTTCTATCGTTTCCTCGATTCTGGTATCTTATGAATTCGTAAGCATCTAGATTATACTGTGATTATACCTTATATTTTATCACCACTTTTTCCTTTTCATTTCAAAATTCTATCCAGTACTCTTTCTAATTCTCTAACAACACGGAGAACAATTAACGTACAATAAAATTTCACGGACTTCTAACAATTTGAAAATTACAAGTATGCCAAATATTGAATATCGATTTTTCGATAATTAAAATTTTTCAATTTTTAACTCTTCCAAGCATCATGAAAGTACTGCACGGTTTTCCTTTGACGTCAATCTTTACCAGACTTCGATAGCCACGTAGATATTTAAGTATACAGCTAACAGTTACGGGCGCGCCTTGGATTTTTCCAAGGGAGGAAGTGTCGTATCAAATGACGCACGGAAATTCAAGTCAACGCTACGCTGCACAGGCGTCGATTTCAATTATGCCCGGGAAATATTAATTTATCGTGGCTTCCGCATCGGCGGAGCTATTTCACGGCGCATCGACATTTTTTTGCCTTTGTGAGCAGCGGACAGTTTTACGGCGACGAATACGATGCGGCGACACCGAGGCGGCTGATCAAATTCTGGCGACTCAATAAAATAATAATTACCGTTCAAGTTCGCTACATCGTCGCATTTTATCGCCCCTGAAACGTTCTGTCGTTCGACCGCAGCATCGTTCGGGCATCGACGAGGTAACAAAGCTCCGGTAACGATTCAAAAACAGGTAAACCTTCGAGCATCGCCTATCTCGTACTTTCATGAAGTGGAGGATATCTACCAATGGAGCTACACGCTTTTACAACTACTGTGGAAAAACGTGTTTCGAATATCTTTACAGCAGACGCTTGTACCGGACGTTATATTATCTCGCGTGAATATTGTAGGGGAGAGTAGCCTTAGTTGGACCAGTTAGACATTTTGTAATTTTTTACAAGTATACAAAGGTTTTTAATAAAATTCATGTACTAAAAAGAAACTCATATGTATTGCCTTAGATCGGTACATTTATTGTTATTTACAAATAGTAAAGATCCGAAAGAACAACGTTTTAGAAATTAGTTATTGATCTAATCAAGGAAACTGATTGCCCAGGTTGGAACACCGGTTCCCTAAATTGGAGCATTAGAAACAATTCTCATGAAAGTATTTTTTGACTTTTGGACTGACTCCAGCACATTCTGTATGAACACAGGTATAGCATTTTATGCTCTTCTTTTGTTTTCTCATACATACTACAAAACAATGTTGTCTTCTTTTGTTTCCTTGGCTTTTTCAGTACAATTTTGACTTCTTGCAATGTTAAAAGATTGCTTCTGCGTGTTGTTATAACAGCTTTCTGGGCTCTGCCTGTAGTTCCAGAAGATGATGGCCCTAGCTGTGGATTTAAAACTGGTGGATGTGGTTCTATCGCAATAATTATATCTTATATTATTATATTCGTAGGTGTTTTATATTCCCGCGTTTGTAACAAACGGCAATGAAACTCTTACGTGAAATTATAACTAAACAAATGCTTTATCTAATGGCACTATAACAGAAATGGTTAATTACTTGTATACTACCTTACCGCGATTCGGAATACACTTCAATTCATTAATTGGATGACTCGTAAACACAGAAACTTTTACAAACGCACAGCTACGTACATCGCTCAATCGATGTAGTAGAAATCATCGTACGGATGGTCTATGCAATCTATTTGCCTACATTGAGAATAAGTTACTTTGCAGTTTTAGTAGTTACGATGGTGGTCTAATCAAGACGGCAGTCCAACTTCCGCCACTCTTGCCTATTATCTCTTCTAGGATATCGATTATAAATAATATTACGCTTGGGGAAAAATTAAATGAATAGTACGACTGATAAAGTATGTTCGTGATCTTAGCGGGCAGCTTTTCGAAGATAGGTGGTCCTTGGTGTATTGAAAATCACAATGTGCTATGCAACGTTCCAACGCTGTTGCGAGTCTTCTTCAAGTATATTACTAAAAAGGTTACTATTAATATTACAGACTGGTACAGTAATAATTGGAAACATTGTAGAGATCATTGCCAAATAGTTACCATGCCTTGAACAGTGCGATGCCAAACATTTGTAGGAAGTAAAATATTTGTCACAAACTTCAGTGATTCAGACTGTAGACGTGGTGTATTATATTCTGTTGGTAATTTTTGCTTGTGGAATAATCTTACTTCCGCGAAGAGGACTAACTGAAAGAGTGAGCTTTTTCAGAGAAAATCAAATCTTTGAAGGGTAATGGTTTAACCTTGATATCCACACCGAGAATTCGCGTAATAAGGGAAAAAGCAAATTCGTAATCACTGGCAGATTTGATCGAACAGTTTTTACATTTCTGGAAGGACGATCGGTGTCTCGCGAGTGCCATTCCGGCAATGTTCTACGGGATGCGGTATGTACTAAAGGTCGAAGTAAATTTGGTATTCCTGGAAGATCCTCCAGGACATCAAGAAACGTGCAAAGCCCCCCGTAGGGATTGCGCAGTTCGTTGAAGGGATTCACTGTAGACTTGCAAACGAGTAGCTAGAAGGAACTTTTCGCGAATCAAAGGTCCCAATCGCCAATTTTAGGTTCGATGTAGTATCCACGGTACGATTCGTGCAAAGTGACAGACTCAGCGAACATGCGAGCGGCGCTCTTTTTTGACCTAATATATACCGGGTGTTGCAGAGATCCACGCACGCACTTATGATTGTCCTTCACTTCAGAGAAAAATAAATAGTATAATTTCCAGGGCAACCTAAAAACTACGGTCGCCGTTTAGTTCATGAAAATTGGAAAGCTAGTTATTTATGTTAGTAGGACGAACTACGAACCAGAAAACGTGATACATCATCAGGCAAAGATAATTGCGCTTGTAAAGAAAAAACATTGTTTGAACTTAAGTAACAGAGCGAAAACGATTTATACTCTCATCGTGTGTACTTCATGGTCCATTAATCGCTTTTGTAACTCGTCTTATATCTTTATTAACCTTCCATATCTTTCAAATGCATTCCAGTAATTCTAGTAATCATTTACTTTCTCCCTAAGAAAGATATAATAAATGTATATAATAATTTACTGATACGACCAGCAATATGATATATCTGTTTTATCCTCTGCCATTTACTCGATCATCGTTAACAGGACAACGCTAAGCAGATTCGAGTATCCTACTACTATTTATTTACTTCCTCGAGATAATAACTTGCGGTATCCTTACTTACAACAATAAGGACCTAATAGCAGTTCATAATGGTTTTGGGTGATGGTCGTAAAGAACCGACACACCAGGTAATGTAACCAGAAGATCCAAGACGACCTTCCTTCCTTCAGAAAGTGCGTATCGCGGCAGCGTTACGTGTCCATAAAAAGAAACTCGAGGGCGAGCAAGGTGGGCAGGCGGGGTTGGTATAGACGCGGGACCAATTCTCCATTGACTTCCACCCCCGGAAACGGAGGCAGTTCGTCGAACAACCGATGGCGCCGCCGTGAAACTTTGGTCGAGTGAAAAAAAGAATGGTGGAGAGGGCTGAGAGGGGGGAGAGCTCGTAAAAAGAAAGAGACACATCTGCGGTAAACAACCACTCTGGCCGTGCCATTAGAAGGGAGAATGCGTCGTAGGTGTGCTTGTAAAGGGATGAAAAAGGATGCTACCTTGTCGAATGACCTGTTACACCGTATTATCCGTAACTATTGGTGTACATACGATTAACCAGTCAGTTGTGTTTGACGCCTATATCCGCCATGCAGAAATGCTAGTATTTTGCATCACGACGACTATATCCGTCGTGTGAAGAATTTAGTTATCATTCGCTATTTAAATTGAATTTTTAACAAAAAGTAAAATATATTCGTCAACCTCAATATGTTTAGAATCCTTGGAGGTAAAGACGAAATAAAACGGACAAAGAAAAAGTATAAATAAATTGAGATAGACTCGTGCATCCCCGTATGCACTAGCTGGAACTGCTTATCATAACGTAAAAGCAAAAATCGAAAAGAAATTAGCCCAACCCTGAGGTCTGAAATTAATTTGTGATACATAGCCGTAGAGTTATTTGAACGATGGTCCCTTGCACGCGGGCCACGGATTGGGAAATGTAACGATGTTTTCTGGTAAAAAGCCTGTGATAAACCACACAGCATTTGTCCCAGAACTTCCTTGGCGTCAAGATATAGATGATTTTTTTGTCCCTCACAAAGAAAGCAAGTCAGTGTGTATGAAACTGTCAGCGGATCGTGCAAGCGCAACGTAAAAATTTCAAATGCGTAAATATTATGAAGTTCTCCAAAAAACTTTCGAGTTTTTCTTTTATTATATATGTACGATATGTTTATGTTAAGTAAATAAATAAATATTAGTCATAAAATTGTTCGTTTTATAAAATAATGCTGTGTTTTTGATCCATTATTTTAACAGCGACACTTACTCTATGTTTGACGACTATATATACTACTATATCTGTTATCACATGATTTTTGCGACACGCGTAGATGCGCGCTATGAAAAGGGAGCGCTACAGCTGACTGGCTAAGTAAAGATTCTTGATTATTCGCATCGGATCATTGCTGGAACGCCCTTTGTTCACCTCGTGCGATATACGAGATTTATATACAGAGCCATACGTGATGCGATATATGCTATAAAGAAATTTTACTGAAAGAAGCTGGCACGAAAACTTTTTGCATGGTTATGTTAACACGAAGCAAACTAATCATTTTCTAGACACATTTATGTGTAACATATATATCCCTAAAGAAAAAAGCACTTAAGAAGAGGTATCAATAGATCGATAGAATGATTCACACTCTGCGATAGAATCATGGAAAATCTCAAAAAATGCCCGACTACGAAATACAGCGATTTTTCTAAGAAACGGCTGATCGGTCATTTTGATCACTTTGGTACATTTAGTGTTAAGAAACTGCACTAGCTGCAGGATCATATAGACCTGCAAACCTACTTTGTTTTAGGTCAACACATCATATATTTCGTTTCATCAATTCTTTAATACTCGAATAATCGAAACAGTCAAAATTGTCGGTCCGTGATTTGAAAAAAGAATGTCTCCAAAATTGTTGCATACACATTTTCCAAGGTTTGTCTTTATTGTCGGGTAACATGTAATAGTAGTTTATGCTACAAGTAAACTACGGAGCGAATTATTTAACAATCGTGCCGTTGCAGCATTAACTTCAGGTTCATATCATATTGACTGGGGGACGAGTGTAGTAGCTGTCGCTACGAGCCGTTGGCGTGTAAGCGACAAGCACACGAGTCCTCCTGTCAATGTAGCATAAACTTTGAGGCGAATGTTAGAAATCACGATCGTCAGATTTGCCACTTAGTCCTCCTGTCAATGTAGCATAAACTTCGAGGCGAATGTTGGAAATCATGATCGTCAGATTTGCCACTCAGTCCTCCTGTAGGTTATATTAGTTTTTGCTAACCCTGCTTTGAAGGTACAATTTGAGAGAAACTTATTTAATTGCACTTTGCACACTTTCGGGTTACATCGCGTAATGGCAGCGTGACTGATCAATTTGCAATTGGTACATCCACATGAACGATTTCGCTCAAAACTATAAAGTAATAGAGTCTCTTCCGCCATAGCGCGCTAAAGTAAAAGTACAGTTAATACCGAAAATATCGGGCACTTTCGCCACGACAGTCACAGCGCGAGAAAATTAAACTTTCAAAGGAAACGTTCCAAAATTCAATACTATGCGCACGATAAAGTAAAACATGTGGACAAGGCTGAAGGTATCAGGCACTTTCGACGCGACAATCAGCGCTCGAAAATTGAACCTTCAAAGCGGATGTTGCAAAAATGATGATTAAATCAATCCACTCGCTTCTCTTCGTCGTTCTTCTCTTTTCAAAGGCACAGGATTACGCTACAATGATGATTAAATCAATCTACTCGCTTCTCTTCGTCATTCCTCTCTTTTCAAAGGCACAGGATTGCGCTGTACAAAAATGTGCAGAGCTTCCCGTTCTTAGTTCCCGCGTTGAAAATCGCTGAATCAATAACTCTTATCAGAGACGTTACCTCGCACTCGACGTCAACGATCGTCGAATCGGGAGCCGGCCTTCCTAATCGCTCTTTTCCGACAGACCTTCCCCTTTGTCTTCCAACGACTGATGTTAATTGCCCGGCGCTGCACCTCCCCTCGTTTCATTAAACCGCCCCACGACGTTCTCCCGGCCGGCCCACGACGTTCTCTTCATTAAAAGGCCCCTTAATTTCCACGGGCATATCCGCGCGGCCGATACGTGCGCCGCATTCTATTATCGCCACCGGTCATTAGGCGAAATGCACTTTTATTTGTCCGCGCGGGCCCTTTGCCACGTCGTGTATTAACGTAAACGGGGAGCGGAAATTAAAAACGGGGATTATCATCTCTCCGCCAAAGCGGGCTCGTTTGCGTACGCATGGTTAAGCCCGAGCTCTCGGCCAACTGGAAATCGCTGAAATTCTTCTTTCCACTCGCCCTCCGCCCCCCTCAACGCCTCCTCCTCCTCCTCCTACTCCTGCCGCGCCCCTTTATCGTCAGCGAGAAGCGCGGAATAACGCAAACGCCGGGTGGATTTCGTCGAATCTCGACGGGACGAAAGCTCGTGGAAATCATTCGTCAGGCTTGCAACCGAGACACGGTGCCCTCCGGAATTTTAACCGGCGGCGTTTCAAGCGAGGACTACGTGGAGATAATATAAGTCGGGAGATTTCGAGGAATTTGGGAAGAACTGTATTGCGTCTGAAGCGCCGCGAAATTGGGGGGCTTTCTCGTCGACTGTGCGGCACCGTGGGTTTCCGACTGATGATTTTTTGCTGGGCTGCTGGAAGAATCGGGGAGGTTGTATGGATTTTAGCGAGGATAATTTGAGAGTGTATGATTGTGGTAGAAATGGTTATTGGTAAGAATATAGTTTATTGAAAGGATTGAGGTGTATACATATAAACACTATTAGGACTATTGATAGTCGGTGAGAGTTGAGATTTAGGATTTAGTTGGTCGTCGTACTTCTTAACTGCTTGATCAAATTATTTAGCAAATACTTTTCGCAAATCTCGACAACTCTTCTCAACTGCACTGTCGACTGCTCGTACCCGACTATCCTTGCAGCGTCACAAATGGCGTCTCAGTGACGCATTTGTCGCACGCAGCACACGCACATTCTCGTATGTCGAGGACATAGACACTCAAACTCCTACGCGTTTTGTATACGTTACGGCGCGATGGACGACGCGACTGTTTACCTCTAAGGTTGCATTGTTATGACAGATTATCTGTATTCCACACAAACACTCTGCATATCGTTAAAAATACTCGTGCACCACATAATGAATAGAACTAATATACGAGTGAGATAGGAATTATGGTTTTTAATTAAACGTAAGAGTGTAGGTCCATGTATTGTATAGACATTATCCGAAATCAATTCGACATTTTAACAATGATATTGGTATCTTATAATTATTAATTGGATCTATGCATAATTCCGTAGCGAAATCTCGACAGATGCAGTGTGCAGTTGTTCTTCCACTCTCATGTGTGTCAAACGTACTAGAAATTTACAATAAATTTATTATCATCAAAATCGCTATTTTTGCTAAATATTCTGCGTTTGAAATCTACTCAATTGTTGCTACGGAAACATGCATATACCCAATATGATCGATCTGAATTTAGAGTTAATCGTTCTCAATGGAGCTAGTGTAACACTTTTGCTTAATTCTAGAATACGCATCAAATCTCGCCCTTTGAATGGCGTCACTCGTGAAATTTTAACTTTTAACGCTACATAATTTGCGGATTGATCGATTCGTGGGTAATCACCGAGCAGCAGTTTCCGTGTACATACCATTTAACGTTCGTCCGCTATAACTGTTCGCGAGACTGGTTCTCATGTCGAAGATATTCGTGTTCAAACGTACATCGACCTCCTCTCGATTGGTGTCTTGCTGGAAAGTTCCTGGAGCGAAACTCCCTTGGAAATCACGGGGAATCATGTCTTCCTACTGGAAGTACATCCTGTAAGCTTGTCCGTAAGAAAGATTAGCGATTGTGCGCATACGTAAATTAATTTGCTGAGCAATTTCGCGCTATTCTGACTGGCAATCTCTCACGGCTTGAGTTTAACGCTTAAACGTCACGAAGCTCACGCGCCTTGATTTAATATCCTCTACGTCAGTGTTTCTTGATGTACTTGCCATGGTACTTTTCACTTCTAACGATGGCGTAAGATTTGAGAAGTATTCCGTGTTATCGGTTTCGGTGATTCGTGGACGAAATTTGAGTGAAACTTGATCGAGAATACTGTGATCGCATTGCATTCCACTTATAATGTAAATTTGGCATTTGTTTTCAATAATGATTTGCTCGCGCGATTGCTCTATAATATTTGTATAAAATGAGTCTCTATAATTCATTTACTCTCTAAAGTTTCATACATTAGGAACTCCTGACCTTTGTTTATTTACTTTGTTATTATCGTTGTTATTACGTACTCCTAACCTTTTTATTAACATTTATACATCAGGAACTCCTAATTTAGCGGGCAATCACTTTGCAGACTTAATAATTTCTCCATCTGATTACGATGGAGTTAAAATTTCAGTTGTTAGAACGATATTGCGGGGGAGAAAGTCAATCATTTTTGTCCATTTGCTGCGTGACTCAATAATTAAGGTTTATTCACATTTAGGGATAAATAAAAATAGAAAATCTGAAATATACGGGAGTGAATTAAGCCATATCAATAAGTTTGGGTCGAGCCCCGGTTCAGTTATCGTAGTGTCCAATTTTCTCCGCACCCTTTTTCTTGATATGGATTAATTCACGACCTTATATTCCAGATTTTCTATTTTCATTTCTTCCTAAATTTTAATAAACCATGATTATTGAGCGACGCCCCAAGTGGACAAAAATTATTGATTTTTTCACACACAATATCGTTCCGACGATTGAAATTTTAACTCCATTATAACCAGATGGAGAAATTATTAAGTGTAAAAAGTGATTGTCCGCTAAGACTATATTAACGAGTTGTCTATAACATTTTTATAAAATATCAAGTTGCCTCTTAAATGGGTTCATGAAAAATTTACATCACCAAATGCAAAGGTATCGCATATCAAATGTGTTATAATAAATTCGTTATAAAATTATTTGATGATACTTTCATTTTAAAATATACCTGATTAATTTTTAGTGTCTTCGTGTTCAGTCTGTTGTCGATGCTTCCCAACGTACGAACCAAGAAACCAAACTCGGAGATCGCCGAAATTCTGCACCGACCGATCAGAGCGCTTTCCTTTCCAGACTCTAGTACTACGGGTGTGAGTGTGAGCATGATTCGCTTTCTTATCAGCATTTAATAATCACTGCATTAGGCACATGGTGCTTTTAATCTAACCCCCATTTAATGCTTTAAGTTTGTTCTTATCGCATTGCAAACATATCGCGACAAATGGAGCCTCAACTCCATGTCACCAATCATTGGACTGCATGATATATATCATATATTCACAATTAAATTTATAACAAAGAACCGATAACAAAATCTGATTTTTATAAAAATTTTAACATCAATAGTGAGCATTTCATCACTTATCTGATAATTAACGACTAAACTTGATTTACATACCGAAGAGAAATTATTAAGTAATTGTTTAGTATAACTTAAAAAACTCCTTAACTTTAATTATATAAAACTTAAAGTACTTAATCGCTAAATAAAGTTCGTAAAATCAGAAATGCTTCCTGACGTATCAATATTGCATTTTCAAATTGCAATTTTGTTGCACGAATATCCTGTGAAATAGCTGCGTCGATTTTAATTTATCCATTTCCCCGCTTGATTCTATTTATAACATCTTGGGATATCACATAAAAACTTCTGATTTCAAAGTTCTCGAAATCGTTGAAAAAACTTTTCCGTTAATATCAACGTCGAAGTTACATCGGATATCGATTATCTTTAGCACTTTCGAGCTCTGCCATTCTTGCTCTTCGTTCGAGCGTAAACGATAGCTCATTTCTCTCCGAATCAATCACAACATTAACTTCGTTTCCGCAAAAGTTCTTCTACCCAATTCCTGAAGTAACAATGTATTTTATTCATTCTACTCCAGAGAATTATAAATGATAACCAACAATGGAGTTCAAAAATAATTGGTATATATAAGGTATCTCTATTTTTCAGAATAAACTTTTTTGCGAATTTATTACCTTTCATTAGCTTCAATTATGACTTTCAATACTTATTAATCTCTGGTTGTGAAACTCTTGTAGACTCACAAAATTTCTCAAGATATATTGCAGAGTCTAGTGACATATTATATAACGACGTCGGATGCATACGCTGGAATTGTTGAAAGCATCGCGTCTGTCACTTTACCAGTAACTTCGAAGAAACAACTCTACGAACTCCAGTATTTACGTTCTATCTGATTTAAATCGACACGGGGTAAAAATAGGCTAACACTTAATGAACCCCCGCAAGTTAAGATATTTACGATTCCCTTGTATACACGAGGAACCTCATAAATCAGCATCAAGAAGAAAAACAAGCAACTAGCAAACTCGACGAGCTAGAATTAACCTCTGATTTACTTACGTATATGTCGAGGCCTTTATATCGGCACAGGATGAAAGAAGAAGAATGGGACGATTTGCAGACTCTCGGTGATCTAAACGTTGTACATTTTTTTATGATTTAAGTCTACATCGGCATAAAAAACTAGTAAACCCTCGACGAAGCAGGATATTTACGTGCAAATCTTTTTTACGTTTACAGCACGATACACGCACCACCACGTGTGTGTGAAAAGCGTACGCGAAATAAATGGGAATCTTCTCTAAAATATGGCATAAGACCAGCAATCGAATTGGCATTGTATGAAGTGGTCTTAACCTTTTAGGTACGACACTATAGTGATTTTTGCGGATATCTTTCAGGACGACACGCAACTATAGCGGCTTTCGCGAATGTCATCTTTCAGAACGACACGACACTACAGTGGCTCAATTTAGTAGCTCATTAGCTCACCGTTGGAATTAAATAGTCGTCTTCATATGCACTGTTTCAAACTTCTTTTGTCTCCACACCGATTTACAACAGTGTTAACGTTATATAGAGAAAATATACAGTCTTTGTTTTTAATACGCCAGCGTCAGGTATGAATCGTCGTTTTTCACTTAAATAAATATAGCATTTGCTCCTTTTAACATGCCTTTTTAACATATCCTATGTGTCATACTATGTATTAAAATATATCATACCCAATTGTATTATTACTTATTAAAGTGAATCGTTAAAGTTAAAGTATCTGCAATATATTTTTAGGAAAAATTATAATTCAATCATCAAATACTTCGTTCCAATGTACTCGTATATGATAGACATTGTCCATAGACATTGCAGTGCTGTATCGTTTCAAAAAAAAATTCCTTTTTCTACACTTAGTCCGCGTCAGACTCCGCGGTCCAGGGTAATAGCCATGCGCAGAATTCAGCCGTACCTAAAAGGTTAATAAGCAATTGTCACTGCTTGTTAAGACCACTGATTCATTCGGTACATTAATGATAAGCAAGCAGGAGCAGAAACAAGTCAATATGTCATATTCAAATTGGCGTCATTTGATTACTCGGCCAATAACACGTAATGCGACGATCCCCTGTGAAAGTCAATTGTACTCGGAGAGTCGCGCTTGTTCTTCCCAGATCTTCGTGGCTCTAGCTGTGCCACTTGAGGAACCTTACAAGCTGATTTCCGTTGCGTACTTCTTCGAAGCCAGCTACGGTCTGCCATCGAACTCGACGTACTTCGAACCCTTCCTGGAACCATTGCAGCGAAAAAGAGAGAGGCGAAACATCAACAGGGCCATGGTCTATCGGGTACTGGAAAGTAAATTCGAGAGGTGAGATTACATATGAATGATTATCGGTTACCAGTCCGCGAGCTCTTTAGCTCTCCTTGGGGCTTCGATTATTGAAACACCTGTCAGCGTGGTGTTCCATTTTTCGATCGACGATGATCTAGACGGAGTCTCGACCCCTTCATCGTTCTTTCAAGGCACTTTTGTGCAGAATTTATTTGACGGCTTTCTCTCATAATTCAAAAGAAAATTGCAACAGATTTTGTGCGCACGTTAGAATAGATTTATACAAAGTGGAGCTTGCGTATGTGACGGTGCGCTGGTTATTCGAATGGTTGTTGGTAACTGGAAATTAGAGAGGTATTACAATTAATCGTTTAACATCTTAAATGTCTATCTAGCGTCATTGGTTATTGTTTGATTGTCTTTTTTCGTGGATCAGTTCTGGGCTCAGCGGGAGAGAGTGCCTATTGAGAGCTATTTGCGAGGCCTCTGAATTTCCATTGAGACATAACGGCCTAATCGGAGATATTCTACACGTGCTCTTTACGTAAGTATCTCCTGTTAATTTCCTTATCTATAATAATATTTTTTGTAATAATACGGATACAAATAGGTAATGCTGATATGCGAGGTACTTTCTATTTATTTTACTGTAACGCGTACTGGGCTAACATTAATACGTAATTCGTAGAATCTGCAAGAGAAACTAAGTCAGCTTTCTTGAAAGTAAGTTGAAGGAAGATAGCTCAATAATTTATATCCAAAAAACACTAAAGGCTCAAAGCCGTATACCAATTAAATTACTCGCAATGGTTCTCACTCTTTTTGCATATTAAAAAAATGAATATGTCATCAATTTATGTCACGATCACCATTATTTCTTTATAATCCATCTATTAGGGGTGAAAGTTTGTGTCCTTCACCTTTCTGAGAACTGAAATTCATCTATTCACTAAATAGAGTCCCGCGAGCATCTATATTATACGTTAATCGCATCAAACGAACTTCTTCACGCGCGTATCTTTAGATCCCTATCTTTTTATGCAAATCTTATCATCTTCAAAAACGCTGAGGCCCCCGAAGAGCAAATAGCCGATGTCGAATGCAAATCGAAGAAAAAGCCGCTCCTGGCGGGATGTCGAGGAAAAAAGAGGGGGGGGGGGGAGAAAAATAATGGCGCGTCAAAGGATCTTTGGCGCATCATCCATTTTTCCGCGGAACGCCCGAAATATTTGGCGTGCAAACATTCTGCCGCGGGATAAGGTTCGTTTGCCCGGCCGTAATCTTAATGCGCCGCCTTAATGCGTCAAAGCGCACGCTTGCGGGAGTTATTCGGCCGATTTACTCCTCGCGAGGACGAAGGAAAAGTCGACGGTGCCCTTTCGAAGGCGACAAACCGGTGAAAATCGCGGAAAATAAGGGGCGACCGAAAGAGGTACGAGGCTTTCTCCAAAATACGATTTTTATCCCGGCACTTTTACTCCCGCGCCACTCGAGCCAAAATCAGTTGTACTGTAAATGTACTTTTGCGCAGGATAGAAAGCGCGCTTGTTGCTTGAATAGGGTAAAAAAAAACGAGGATGTTCTAGGTATGGAGGAACATCCATGCGTTTTTAAATCGGACATTTCATTTGCTGCTTTCGATTAAATATCTTGAAGGTATTGTTGTGATTTTGTATTAAAGGCAGATTATTGTAATGTTTACCTTGAAAATTATACCAAACGTCGGATATTTGGACTCAACTGTATATAATAATACATATTTACAGTTACTTTCTGGAATATCAGAGCGCAGATCGGTATATTTATATAGATCGCGAGGCACCAACCTCAGAGAATTCTCGATAAGTATACTTAAAGAGAAATCAAAATTAATAAATAGCATACGTGTAAGTCAAAAGGTATTCAAATTCATCATTAAGAAGTTTCAAAAGAATGTCATACGCGATCCTTCTCAAGATGCTATTATAACTTAGCTAAACCAACAAGCATTTAGAACTCGCTAAACGGCACTCCAGACTTTCGGATCGACTTAACCTTGCCTGTATCCACGTATCTACATATAAATATGGTACATTTAAAAAGTGAACGCACTCCTTCTTCAAAGCACGTATCCTAAGCTCAACGATCCTCGCGCCTTTCGTAGCCTCAAACCTGCAAGGCCCTCGCCATTGTCCGCGTATCCTTGACGTACACAATACGCTAAAGGATTCAGTTTGGAACTTTCTCGGAGCGACCTGCTTTCGCGTGGCAAAAGGATGGGAAAAAGGGGCAAAAGAGGCGCACCAGCTTCCAGGGTTTTTTTCGGGCGGTCCAAGGCGGCGCAAATTGGAGTAGATACACACCGTGGAAAAGCAAATTTGGTTTAGCGTTCTCGCTTTTCCCCCGGTGCGCCAGTCCTTCTCCATTTGCGTGTGTGCGCGCGGGGAGATAAACTCTCGAGCCAGGGGCGTATGAATAAGAAAGGGGGCCCGCCGGCGAATGCGACGGCGCATTGTCGTCGTCGGCGTCTGCGACGGCGGCGACGTCGTTGCCGTCCTGTCAGGCTCCGCGTTTTCCGAGCCGGAAGGAAAATGAACAGGCCAAAAAGCGGGGAATAAAATAACGGAATCCCGCGAAACCTCGAGGAATATAAACGCGCGGGATGTGCACGCGATTTCGGCAAGTACCACCCGAAATATCCTTATTTGACTGCACGTGTGTACGCGGTGACAGCACAGTGTACATATAAGTACTTTAAATCGACCGCATCGATATATTATGTGCGGAATGATAATAATGTTGGCCACTGGTGTGTGGCTCAAATAGTTAAATACTAAATTGTAGATAAAATGTGTAGCAAGTAAAATATATTAACTTATGAATTAAAATGGAATTAATATTGGAGAATTGGGATCCAGATGCCTTAATGTCCGATTCTTTGCGGCAACATTTTTCTTAATACAACTTAATTCTCAGCTAAAACTACAGTTTTTTAATATTAATCTAAATTAACTCATGATTTGATAAACATTTAATTATTTGTGTCACACACTAGCGGCTAAAATTATTATTATTACAGCGGGGAATAAACTAACGAAGTCGTGCGCAACCTCAGGGAATATAAACGCGCAGAATGCGCGCATGATTTCGGGAAGTACCACTCAAAATATTTTTATACAACTGCATATATGTACATGGTGAGAAAAAAGTGTAAACATCGGTACTTTAAATCGAAAAATTGACCATTAGATTAAATTGGTTTCACTCGAAAAAGAACAAGAACGAAAGGAGTTACGTATTCTATAAGTGTGCATACATACATTTTTTTCACACCCTGTATTCATAAATACTTGCTTTAAGGCACTTTTAAAAGACGGGATAATTTACTCGATAAACAATGGTAATAAATTCAGAGTTACATATATTACGATATCTTAATGTTATTTTACTCTGTTTTCCTGAATATAAAAAGGTATTATTACAATGTACGTGTAATTATCGTACGATATAATAATTGGACCCTTATAAAAACCTTGAACAACACTAGGAACGAATACGAAAGAAAAATGAGTTTATTTCAAGTGTTATTAAGAATTATACACCGCATATAACTGTTAAGAATACCGTGTAAACATGTTTGTAGTAAAATGGTCCTGGCAAAAATCTAGTTAATTAAAAAGGTTAAAATATATACAGAAACCATCGAAACTATCGTTGACAGATAAGAGTTGAGGTTTAGTGTAGAACTGGTCGTCCTACTTCTTTACAAATGGATACGTCGTACTTCTTAACTCTCCACCAAACTCTCTAACAAACACCCTACTCGCAAAACTCAACACCTTCTCTTAAACTGGACTGCTAGACTGCTCATACCCGACTTTCCTCGCAGTGCCCTAGACAGTACACCAGTTACGCATTTTTCCATACACAGACACACACACTTTCATACGTACAAGGGCCTAGGACACTCGAAATTACTATGCGCCTTGTACACATTATCTTACGACGGATGACCGGCCGTCCGCTTTTAAGGCTGCATTATTATTGCGATAAATTATTTCTATCCTACACTTGGTCCACAGGAAATCCCTATCCCCATTAAATATTATGAGCAGGGTTAAAAACTCTCAGACACCACATGTTAATAACTAGAATACTCAAGTACTTTAATTCAAAATCTTAATAATCGAAGAAAGGCGTTTTTCTCTTATTGTCAATGTTAGTGCTGATATTTGATAATTTACAGATAAAAGTGATTATGAGCATTCGATCATAAATGCCATCGCGTTTTTATATCCGACTTTGCTATGCTTTTTCTACGCCTGTCGTAATTCGTACCGTGCAATGATCCGATTTTCATTGTTTCGCGAGCGCAAGGTTTTGAATTCGTTAATATCCTCTCACGAATCATTCTCGCGCTACGATACATTCCGCATGAAACTTCAAAACGCTCATTCACGCCAACAGCACATTCCGAACGAACATTCCGACCACAATGGCGGGGTTAAGCAATACAAGAAACTGATATACACTATGGGGTATTCGACCGATTTTGGTAAACAAAATTATTTATTTATTTTAATGAGACCCAAACATGCTGTTTTGCGAATTCATTATATTTTATGTGAAAAAAAATTATTCTTTCATAAACTTAACTTCTACATTTTTTTTTCTTTAATTTTCAGAAGAATCTATTTTAATTAAAATACGCGAAGAATTTTTCTCCTGGAATAATATGAAACGAGCCCTTTAATATATAATATTCCTTAAGATATTACACTTCTCGAATCCATTTTATTTAAAATCAACTTTAACGCGCGGTATTCCACTCTGTATCAATGCGTCGATTCGTCCAACTAATTTTCATCGACAAACAACTTTCTACATAATTCCCTTTGCGCATTCCTCTTTTCAATATACAAACAATGTACATCGTAGAAAGCGCGCAACGCAAAGCGATCAATTCTAAATCCATCGTTCGATGTCAAAATTGAGCAAAAGGGATGACATCGAATATATACATACACTGTATAATCTCTTCAGTATTCGCCTACCCTAAGAATACCATTCCCCTTTCCATAGAGTAATTTCCCAAAAATCAACTTCGGGCCGCGTAAATCGGTCAAATGCGCTGTGCGATGGCGCAAAGGGATGAAGGAATAAAGGAGGAAGGGAGACAGCGGAATCGCGCGGTACCTTCGAGGCAGAAGCTCGAGGAACGTGGCCAGGGAGAAATAAAAGGCGCGGATGAAGCTCATTTCGGCGCTCGGGCCGGTATCGCGGCCGGCATACGGCCGGCCCGTAATCTCCCGGGTGATTCGGGAAAATGAAGTGAAACCGGGGAAAGCGGCGTATAAAAAAATCATAGAAAAAGCTCATTACTTTTTCCAGCCGCCGCGAGCGCGCCCGTTGTGGCCCATGCATAGATGCATTATTACGACCCTCCGGAAGCCGCTCTATCGTCTCGTTGCAGGGACCAGAAATGAGCCGCGACGAAGGAGGGAGCGAAAAAACTGGCGACACCATGCGCTCACCCCCCCCCCTCCACCCCTCACGTTAGAATTTTGTTTATGCCGCGCTGCTTTGAGCGCTTTTGCCGTGAGCCTCCTTCGAATTCGAGGTGGTTTCTAGAGCTGTGTAGGAGTGAGTTTAGGGAGGTTTGCTCGCAGAGCGCTAAACCTTTTGCAAGCTTTGGAATGAGGATCTTCGAGCTTTTAATATTAAGTAAGTCACTGGATTGCATTGCTCGGAGGAATTGTAGAATTTGGGACATTTTCTGAGATTCGTTGCACGGTATGCATAGTTGCATCGATCGATTGACACTTTTCATATATTCTCTTTTTATTTAACCCTTTGCGATCCTATGTTGAGTGTCGCTCGACATGGTATTTTTCTTTACCAACAATTCGCAAGTGTCGTGCGCGCGAATCGAATAAATGCTCGGCTGTCTTGTCTGTCTCTGATTATTAGAAACATATCTTTTTAACGTTCCATTGATGGTTGGATGTATACTTTGTAATAGAACTCGAATATTAATTGCAATCTGGGTTCCTGTTCGCGGAACGGATGAAACTTTTCGAACCGCAAAGGGTTAAGGATATGTACTTAATGCACCTAAATATATTTGAAAAGTGGCTAGTAGGTTTGGTGTTGATATTTACAGCAAAAAAGTGTATTACACTTGAATTTATCTTTTTAATTATACTTTATTTACATTCATAGATAGATCGTAACATTTATAAAAATTTCTAAATCTATGTTGCCCGTAGGTGTAACGGCTTAAATTGAAAAAAAAAAGAAATTTAAACATGAAACGTATAAAGATAAATTACTACGTTACTATTTACAATTACATTTACTGAATGATTAATGAGAACCTTGAAGCTAATGCTACAAGATAAATTGTTGTTCCTCTATCAGTGATATTCAAGCACTTTCTCCGTTTAGTAATAATATTCTTGACGCTATCCCAGCCTGTGCAAAGTGCAGCACTCTCAATATCCTCGCAATTTTGAGCAACGTAGTTCCGCCACAGTCATTGTTGTCGTAAAGTGAATAAATGTTTAATGTAAAAAGTAAATGAAAATACTGAATGCTCAGCAGAAAGCCGAAATCGCCGGCCTAGAACATAGAGACCAGGTTGCACATCACTGTTCTAGTGCTCAAGAACCTGAAATTAACGAGCGAATGCAGCGAGAGCTTGCAGGGTGGTCGATGGGACCTGATCGACTCTGGAGGATTTTCAATGTTGTACTCTCACAACAAACGGATTTGTAGCAGCTTAGGCAGCAGAACATCGAGAGATAATTCAGTATTTACGTAGAAAAAGAATGATCGAGTGTAAAGAGCAAAGCACGATTATTTACGGGTGTTTAGAGTTAGATCACAAGAGCGATCGTGGAGTTTGACTTAACTGTTGGAATTTCTAGAAACTTTTTGCGGATAATACAGTACCAGAAGGACACTCGGAGTTAATATAACTCGCTATAATAATAGCGTAAGAATGTTGTAGGTTTTAGACGGTAAAAAAGCAGTATTTCTTTCATACAATATAATATATACCAATAAAATGTATAATGGTAATTTTTAGCAATGAATTAGTCTAAATTTCTAGGAGTTAATCAGTAACAAAATAAATTATCTATAAATAATGGTACTAAATTACTATACTTTTGATAAATATGAGATAATGGGATAGTTATTAACTAGATTTTGTACCACATCAATGGCCAAAATCATTATTATTCTACGCAAACAATGTCGATGCGGTCAACTAAAATTCTAACTCCACGAGATCAGATGGAAAATTAAGATATAATGTGCAAATGGACGCTCTGTTAGACCTAGAATCACTTATTATTCTTAAACAGACAACGAACAAAAAGGTTAGGAGACGAAACATACTGAATCCCAAAAGTTTATAATTAAGTAAGTATAACGCTCTTTCATGATTTTCCAATTAAATGTTGTACTTTAACTCTCAGGTTCGAAACGATTTTTCTATTTTTAACATAATCAGTACTGTACGTTGACTTTATTTTTCGAACTGAAGGTGTAACAAGGCTGAGGCAGTGTCTACTTTGCATCTTCTATATTTCCGCCAATAAAAATTGAACGTTCAAAAGAGACTCTAATCAAAACACGCCGGTGTTAAAAAGGATCTTCTTCTTGACAAGACAAAGTTTAAGACTCTGCGGGATAAAATTCGAAAGGAGAGTGAAAAAGGAGATTCTGACTTGTGTAATGGAAACCCAACCTGCCGTGCGATACCTCGTTAAAACAGGGGTAAACAAACTTTTTACAGTGAATCAGTAAGACTTCTTTTAGACGCAAAAAAGACGATAAAGGTCGGAAGGATCTTCGTATCATTTCTGGCAGCTGTCTCCGAGTCGTGCTAAATAAACGAATAAGCGAAAATAAAGGAAAACGATGCGAGTAAAAGATCCGGGAGAAATTGCACCTTTTCCACCGAGTTATTATGGTGAAAGCGCGAATGTATATGCATATTATCTACGTTTGTTACCTTCCTAAAAACCTACAACGATTCTTCTAATGAATACAGAGGACATAAAGAAACCGCGTTTTAAATGAACGAAATACCTTGGCAGTGGCACCTCATAAATAAAAAACCTTCGATGCCGCTCGTTTGAGCGGCTTTATAGTTCTCTCTGAATTGAAATTATAGGAATTTGAGATTATGAATATTAATATTATAGGAGTCTTTATAGACCTTGCAAATAATGCGCTTGACTTAGATGGCTGTATCGCGTATATTACGGCGTGTGAAATGATAAAACGCAGGCTACAGACATTCGCATCGCAAAATTACGGGCATAGATAATGTTACAAAAATCTAGCATCGACAGTTTAAAATTATGTTATTTTGAAAGGGACCTAAGTCCATTTGTCAGTTATTTTTCACTAACTGTAGTAACGTGCACAACATTGAGTTAGTTGTCATAAATAATAGTTTGCAATTAAGTATATTCAGACAATACCATAATTTTAGACATATAAATTTTTACAGGTATAAAGGAAATTGAATATTGTTTTTTGAATTTGAAACATATAAAATTATATCGAATAGATTTTGGCTGTTTCAAAACCTGGAATAAATCTAGTTGTCGATTTTGAAGTGACTGCATTCTGTTTGTGGTAAGAAAACGCATGTTATCCGCTTAATAATTGCTAGTATTTTAATAGGAATTGTAAATTTAACTCTCTTAGATACACTTAAGTGATGTAACACATTGATATCTTATACGTATATTTTTAATTCGTATATAAATGTAATGATTAAATTGAATATAAATAACTGCATATAAAAGTATGAATATAAATGAACTTTGGCCACTTTCAAAGTAAACGTTTCATATTATTTACCATACAATCATTCACGATTTTTAACAAAATCCTGTGATATCACATAGTATCTCTGACAAATTGAAACACGATATCTCTGTTGAAAGGTGAAAATCGTCCTACATAAATACGGTGTAGAATATACTACAAATGGGATTTTCTGGTACAAATATTGAGAAGAGAGCAAGCCTTTGAAAACAAATCAGTACGTCCAAGTAACAAAGTATCGTATCACGCTTTCGTTAAACCCAAAAAGGAATCTTGAAAGAACTCATTTTTCTTCTTTGGACGCTCAAAGCAGTGTACGCACATATTCCAGAGACATATTCGTCAAGAACACTCTGATCAACGCTCTCTTGGCAAAAATTAGAAAACACGCGAGCCGAGCACAAAAGGCCAACGTCATTTCCAGACTACAATGTATACAATTACATTCGTATAACGCGAAAATGCGAGACATGCGAAAATATCATCGTACACTGAAATACGTGGATATTTATATTGTACATATGTTTATTAAATTACCATATCCAAAAAGATGATGAACGTCACGTTTCTCCTTTCATAACCACAACTTTTCATGCGAATATAATATTACCAGCCTTGTATTACAAAAGTGTGATATTCAAACAAAGGGTTTTAATATACATGAAACAAATACTATTGTAATAAATGGATATTACGGTTACTTCTAGCTTTTGTAAATCAATACGGCATTTATATTTTACACGGAAATATAACATTGTATATTTTTCTATCTCATATTAGGACGAGCTACAAACTCTACAAACCTGCAGAATATGAAACGTGACTCCAGCTTTTTGACAAATATCATACTAAAATACGTATGATATATTCAAAAAGCGTAGTAATATTTTATTAACGTGCAAATGCGTGCGCTTTTTTAGAAATGTAGAAAACATTGCATATGCTATGCTTTACTACTACCAAATATTACAGCACGATAATGATAAGAAATTAAAAATACACCGTCAGCACACAAACTTCCGTTCTTCCACTAATGCGTCGTGAGAAACGTTGGTTCCTAACGTTGTATTTAAATTATATTACATCCTAATACCCCGTTCATGCACTTTTATTTAACAAATTACAACAAATCGATTACAGTGCGTTGAATAAACCGGCCAATAGTGTATCGCGTAAAGCTATTCTGATAAGAACAAAACACGTGTACTGCATCAAAAAGTATTCGCTTATATCGTTAGAAAAATTATAAAGATATTTTTAATAATATACTTCGACGCCCGTTAAAATTCAAGTGCTCTACCTACAAAATACACAGACCCAAACACACACACAGACACCCACAAAATCTAATGTCGGATGGACACAAAATTCCGGAGAATATTGCAGACGCATACCAGCTCTGCTTCCACTTATCAAAGGCAACTTGTCTCGAGATCCGAAATTAATTTAAAAATACCACAGGGCTGCACCATCGTTAAACCGCACACACGTTTCTTCCCACGGGGAGACGTCTAATAACCTGTCCGGCTTCCGTGGAACGTCAGTTCCACATATCCCTCCCCCTGGAGGATCTTATTATTGTACTGATGTGCAGGAGGCGTTGTTTTCAGACCAACAAGTTCGCAACAGGAGCAACTGCCGCAGGACATCCTTGATGCTGAGCTGCTCGGACGTAATGGAACCTGCACGAAATACCACCCACGGTGCCCCCTGGGACTCTTCGACTTGATTGGAGTCCTCGAGTAAGCCTCGAAAAACCACCAGGATGAGAGGCCTTTGCGTTTTCGGCGAATAGACGAAAGCCTTATCGGTATTGAGCTACAGCGTGCCAGTTGCGTTAGTGTCCAAGGCGATTGTTTTTGACCGTATGATGGATCTTAAACCGAACGTAGCTGTGATCAGCTACAAGCAGTGATCTGCAAAGTGGAGTGCGCGAAATGCTTTCTGGGACGCCCAAGATAATTTGTAATAGTGATTTATTTTACTGGTACTTTCCTGATTTAGTCATTAGTGCGACAGGCGCGTTACTACCATTTGGCTCCTCGGATTTGTGCGAAGTAATATAATGATCAAGTCGATACGTTGGGATCTTAGAGACGAAATATCATCGGTTATTTAGAAAGGGAGGGTGTGGTATGTTTAGAAAAAAAAATTTTTTTTAGATAATGAAAAGATTTTTAGTAAAATATCCGAAGAACACTAACGAGTGACGTATGAGTATGACTTTATCAGATAGAATTGTTGGAAAACTCATCCTGTCCATTCCAAATGAAGAACAATCGATCGTATACAACATTTTTTTGAAAAATGATTTTCAAATCATTCACGAGATTCACATGGCAATCTGTCGTGGAAGACGAAACAGAATGACGAAAGAGATTATTCACATTTACCAAAAATAATTGGAAATTATTAATGATTACCGGTGAATGTTAAAAATTTTGACAAATTATTCACATTAATCAGAATGTATACTTACATATTTACGAATATTCTACCTTGTATTTCGATCAGAAAATCTTACATCATTGAACTTTCCGCGCTCGCAAACATGAAAAAACGAGTACCGCACTTATGCACAGTTACACAAAGAAACTGTAAAGATTTTACATAAGCTTCTTTCTCACAACAGATTCCTTTCCCGCAAAAGTTTAAAGAATATTAATAGCTGCAAAATCTCTGTCTAATATCGAACGTGTTATTTGCCCGAGTTACCCTCACATTATTACTTCAAAAAATTTCAAGCGGCCGATTCTAAAATTCGCGATCTAGATAGCTTGAAAGTAGATTAGAGAGTTAAGTTGGTTTGTCGTACTAAATGGCCGAACTCGATATCCGATCTTCGCCCAGCACCGGATTTAAACTCCTGCAACCATGGAAGGCAATGTCCTCGAGTGTTCGGGGATAAATTCGAGGGTAACGGAAAAAGACTCCAATAATTTTTCTCCTTCGTCTGCCGGGGGATTTACGATCTACCGGCAATTACCAGGGCGAGTATATAAATATGTTCTTCGGGGATAATTCGATAACGTTTCCCGGCCCTCCGTTTCCTCCTTTATCCCAGATCCGCGAGGAACTTTCTTCACGGCAGTAAACCGTAAATACAAGGTGGATACACTCGGCGGACTTTTAGTGTCTTGCATTATCATCGCCGTGTCCGGCACGTAGTCCCAGAACTCTGAAAACGAGTTTCAATTCCGCGCAACTGTATCGAGCATTCCGGATACGCTTGCAATAAATATGATATTTTATCGCTCGCGTGAAAATGGAAAGAAATCTCGTCCTTTGGTGGCCCTACGATTTTACGTATTACCACCTTTATCGCGTTATATGGCCGCTATCGATATTATTATGGGAAAGTTGAAACTGGTTGCAAAGTTATACAAAGATAAACCGAGTGTAAATGATGATAAAGCATCGTGCGTTCCAAGCTCCTTTAACTTCGTCTATTACTGGTGTCGTAGTATCGTCGTTCTTGATATTATTATCGCGCAATTTACGTTAATTTCAAGCGCGCGTTGATGAAGTGAGTGCTCTAGTTACGTTGATAGTGAATGGAGCTTTATGTGACAAGAAAACGTATTATTCGAACTTGCGTGTTTCGATATATCATCAGCATTGTTGGATTATGTGAAGATCCAAGTATGAACACCATTGTTAATGATACGTTCTTGAACGCATTCTGATATGAGAAGTTATGTCAAATAAGTCTTCACATTTTCCACGCTCAATCATAGTTGCGATGCGGTCCACGGAAGTTCAAGGAAATTTCAGATAAATCTAATCGTCTTACAATTCAATCATTTCACAATGCAGACTATCCATGCGGTATAATCTACAGATGATCCGAGGGGATAAAAATTTAATATCATTACTTACTATTATATCATACCGTCTGCAAATCCCACCGTAGCAAGCCAAGACTATTCAAACAAATAAGCAAATAATTAAAATCACATTTCAATCGCAGTCTCTCCTTTCATAACTCTTATTCTGCTATTCAAAGTAATCCAGATTTAATCCCATAACCCTAAGACAGCGCTCTACAAACTTTTTTTGAGAGCGCGCACCAATTTACGAGCGCGCAGCGCCAAACAATTTTTAAACACATACATAGATATACATCAATGTCTCGTAATTTTATCTTTTCTGAATTGCCTGTTGTATTTTAACCCTTTCGTTCATGGTGTCCTCATGTGAGGACATATTAAATAAATGCTTAGGACGTCTAAATTCGATCAATTTTACCGCTTTTAAACATTATCCTCATATTATGACGAGCGTAGATTCTATTTGAGAACAGTGTCGACCTCTTCTATCAATTTGTGTTATCACAAATTAAATCTAAACACTCACATTCCAGTGGACTTTTTCAGTCATCTTTGTACCTCTCGTGAACCATGAATAATTTTGGACAAGTAACGGCTAAAAAAGATATACGTTGGAGGGAAAAAAGACTCACTTATATATAT
>JBCFXI010001851.1:0-37962 GCA_038496175.1 Ampulex compressa
TCGATTCTTATTTTTGGAAGGGAAATCGCGCGGCGAAATCAAAGAGCGCTTAGATGCTGTTTACGGTGACTCTTCTCCTTCGATGGCGACCGTCAAAAATTGGTTTAACGAGTTTCAGCGTGAAAATGAGACCTCCGAAAAACATTTTTTTCAAAGGGGTTAAAGAGAGAGCCTCGCTGGGTTAAGTGTATCGAGCTAAGAGGAGACTATGTTGAGAAATTGATCGCTACTTTTCCAAAATTTTCGTTTTTCTTTTGTTGGCTAAGTACTTATCGGACCATCCTCGTAAGTCTATCAACCGACGTACAATTTTATATATTATAATTATAATTATAAATGATATATTATACTTTGAAAATATTAAGCACTGCAAAAGAGTGAGAAACAAGTAAAACCGACTCACGCTATTAAAAGCATCGGCAAGGAACCATAATGCAGAATATATTAGCGTACTAATCCCGCTTCCACCACAATTCGACTAATACTCTTTTACTCGCTGGATTATGAAAGCTCGATGTTTCGGTTTAAAACGTAGCATACATCCACGAGTATTCCAACCTCCTCTCAAAGGGAACCATATCCGTACTCGACACGCTCCACCTCGCGGAAAAACGCGCGGCGTCGTTTCCAAGGAAGTTACAACCGCGATGGCCTTGTTTCAGGCCGCCACGGTTTACAAGCTCTCGTTACGACGCACGCACCTCGATCCTTCGCTGGTGGGCATTTAACTCTCTCGGGATGTACAAAGGACCCGTCAGGATTATCCTTTGCAAAATCTGGCAAGAAGATTTTACAGCAGCAATATGCAGATCCCTCGATCTCTTAGCTCTGATACGCCATTATATTGGCTTGCGTATGTGAATGCTCAATTGTGTATGAGTATTTTGAACAGTACTCAGGATGTTGTCTCGGGATATTTTTTTTATTTTTCTTGATCTTTCCTACTGCAGCTCGACTATTGCTCGTTGGTGCCTCAAGTCTCACTAAAGGTGATACGCTTATTTCTTCTTCTATTTATTGTTATTATTTATCTATTTCTCTTCCTTATACTTTTTTATCGTTGTTATCCTCTTTTTTTCCAGGCTCTTTTAGTCGTCAGTTCATTCAATGTTGCCCGTCCCTAGTCAGGTGGAGGCGGACCCTTCAATTCTATACCAAATCTCGACAGTTTCCATAGTCTCCATGTACGTATCTCAATCTTTTTAATAAACCATATTTTTACCAACATCATTTAACTACAGGTCTATCCCATCGCTGCGTCTAATACGCCACTATAGCGATTTCCACCTATCCCATCGCCATGTTCGTTACGCCACTATAATGGCTTTACGACATATCATCCTTTACAATGGTCCACGTCTCCGTGACGCGCAAACACTGCATCGTGCCTTGCTTTAAAATACATCACACCAACTTGCATTATTAATCATTACCCTATTATATTACCCATATCATCGTATCACGTTCCCTTTAAACTCGTTCCACGAAGTCGTACAAAAACACCATAATCCCCTCATCCATAACCCAATCTAACCACCCAGCGCGATCAAGAACAAATTCAACCAATTAAAAATACACTCGACGTGCATATAATACACGCCAATCCAAAATTCCCCTCCCCGCAGTCGACCCTCATACTCACACCATAAAGCAAAAAATCATCCTTAACCCCAAGAATTCATTTTCACCAAAGCTAATATCTCATCGAACAAAAACCCCTCCTCACTTTCCTTTACATCCATCCCAAAATCATCCCAACCCTCAATCCCCCCTTACACCCCCCCCCCCCCCAACGAATCCCACGGTTAACCCATTAGACCCACGTCGAGTAGCTTACGTACAGAGATACAGCGGCGCGGAAAGTTCGGCCGTAGCTAAGAGGCTAAGCGAGGAATCGGCCGCTGGCTCCGGATGGCTCACCCTCCATCGTGGGCGGCAGCGCGAACATTAGGCTTGTACCGCGCCATCCCGATGGCGAAGTGGCGCACCATGCGGTTGGCACCTCTGCCAAACGATAACCGTTTACGAGGCCCCCGCGAGCATCCGCCGCGCCGAGCCGCCAAAATCAGGAGGCTCGAGGAGGGCGCAGGGGGATCCGTCGAGACGGGGGCAGATAAATAGGCGGAGAACGAGGGCATGGATCCTCGGGAGATAGTGACAGATGGATCGACAGCGGGGGTAAGAACGACGATGGGCCCTGGATTGTCCGAGTGACGGTGAACGGGATGTATTATGAAGGGCTGGCTGGGAGGGGCGGAGGGGGGGGGGGGTGAGCTCGCAGGGGAGCGAGATAAATGGACAGGGGAAGAATACGCGGTGGCTCTTGGGGAGGGAGAGGGAGGCAAGATGGGAATGAGGCATGGCCTGGGAGCGGAAGGGAGAGAGAGCGTGGATGGAAATGAGGGCCGTGCACGCCTCATCAGCGCTTTCTTGAAGGATCGCGGTTCGACGTCGGGGCAGGGCCTCGAGGAAGGGTACAGTCGGAAGTACCAGGATGACGCCACAAGTTTGCGGCTCTGGCCGATCGCGAAGAAATTTCTGCGCCGTAATGGAGACTTGCGGGGCGTAAGCATGGGAATTGTCAGTGTTATCTGTGAAAAGAGGACCGATACTACGGGGTTTTGGGGTGGAGCAACGTCGCGGCAACGCCTGGAAATGGTGCGAAGAAGTGGTTGGGAGAGATTAATACGTTGACTGTCGTTTTACGCGGCTTGGCCTATGGCAGTAATATGAATGTTTCGTTGCGCGGTGTGTGTTATGTTGAGTTGTTATTTACAGCGGATGAATTGAGTTGTGTAATCACGTTTAGTGCGTTTTTCATGGTAGGGGTCACCGTGGCACTCTATTCTTCTAGATTGTTTTTACGATTATCGAAAGAGATTAACCGCTAAAAGACTATTTTTTCGATTATCGAAAAAGATTCACCGCTAAAATCTGCTATATAGCGACGAATATTGAACAACGTATACTTCAAGAACCGAAACAAGGAAATAAAGGTTTCGCAACTATTTCGATACAGCCTGTTCCATTTACCATTACATTCAAACAGTTTGCTCGTTATTTACCTTATAAACATAAGATATCTATACATTAAGAACAACGATCTTTCGTTAAGTACAATCTTATTCTACATACATATATCAAACATCATAATTTTATTCTATATACACATATCAAACATTATAAATTATTCTATGTACATACATCGAGCACCATAATCATAATGATACAAGCATCGAAAGATCATAACTCATTCCACAATAACTTCCCCCCTCCTGGAACCAAGAATTTTAGCACCGCGCCGCGTAATGTCTCGCAGTTGCACGTACACCTCGATGTAATGGGCCTCGTAAGGCCTGCTTAGCGAGGGACACGGGCAAAATTTCCGCGCAATCATCCTCTCTCCCCCGCAAGGTCTAACCCCCGAGCTACGAGGGTGGGGGCTCGCGCAACCTACGAGAAGAGGCTCGTGCGGCCGACATGTTCCGGGAAGCCGGCCAAAAATATCCAGCCCCAACGACTATGGCCAACACGCGTATCCGGTAGAGAACGACGCCTGGCCCCCAGGAGAAGCTGGATACGGCCCTGCTCGCCCTTTCCTCGATGGAAATCCCCCGCAGCACACGACGCACATCCACGTGCAATTTCACGGGGCGACTATTATAACCGCGGATTAGCGAGCTCGTGAGCCGCTTGCGTACCGGAGCTGACAGAGATAGCGATCGTGCAGGAAATGGGGGAGGGCTCGATAGGAAAAGTTCCTGGCGTAAAACAAAGTTTCTTAGCCCTAGCGCGTAGCCTTGATGGCGAGCCGGAATCCGGCTTTTATGAAAATTAATCTCGCGGCCGGTGTTCGAACGATGCCTGCTAACTAATCGGATGTAGTGGATTTGGCACGGTGATGGTAATCACTTCGAACGCGTAATCGTTGGATTATTGGGATATTTAGGTATGTTTTGGTTCTGTTCATTCTATTATACAGGGAGTGTTATTATCTTGTCGATTAGTGCCAAAGGCTGCAAGCGGAAGTATGTATCGTTGGGCGTTATTTTTGTGTACGTTATATTATTGATCTGGGGGGATACGTAGCTACGGAGCTTAGATATAATGAATGGAAGCTCGAAGTTTCTCGAGGAAGATTAGAGCTAAAAGGCGATCCATTACTTTCCAATTCATTCCTGGGCTGAAAATGGCGCAGACCTCGTTGATCAAAACTCAGTTTCAACGAGAAATTCTAACTTATCTCGCAGTAACGCATTTTCAAAAATAAGAAGCAATGCAATCCTTATGCGTTACATAATAAATGTGATTTCAAACAGAACCTTGGAGTTTATAAAAAGATTCCGCGGTCGTTAGAACGTCGCTTCCTTTATTTTCGTACTCACACCTAACTCTTTTTCATTAAACAAAGAAATCGTCCTCCTTGTACTTTTCGTTAAGGGCTGTACAAAAAAGGAAGGGGGAAGCTAATCTTCCCTTTAACCGTATTACCTCCGAATCGCGCGAAAGCGGGTCACGTAAAAAAATAAGTAAGCATATTCGTTCCATATCCACAATCCAGCTAATACTTCCCCCTCGGAAACCCCTTGGTTCCACAAAGTATAACACCTTCGCGTGTGTCATCGAGAAAGGGTGTAAACGGCGAGGACTGCACGGCGCCATTTGCCCTTAACCGAATCGCGGATCGTACATTTGAATTGCAAATGGCCATGAAGTACATCGTTTCCCCGGAGAAGGAGAGGCGTGGCTCTCTATTATGCAGTCATTAGGGGGATTAACGGAGTTGTGAAAAATAGAGCGGCGAGCGGGGCCGCTGGTGGGGAGTATTGGGAGCCTGGTCGCGAAAATGCCTAAGATCGGGCAACGCGCGAAATCGAGTCCTCGAGGCCTTCGCCAGCATCGCCCATGCGGCGCATTAACGCGTGGATGTTCTTTTTTTTTTTAACCTCGCAAGCGCGGCTCACGAAAAGTGGAAAAAGGTGGATAAAACGAGGAGCCTCGGACGGGAGGGGAGGGGCGAACGGGCAAGCTTATCCTAATTGCCGGTAATAAAAGCTTTTTATCGGCCAGAGTTATGCTTTCGTTCGCTTCGGTGCCCGCCATTATCTCGCCTTGCCCCCGGCGAAAAAATAATATCGGAGCAGCACGCGGACAGTCGGACCTTGCAAATGGCTCTCTCCCGAGACGCGTTGCGTTCAACTCGCGGATATCGTCGGATCGTCCTCAAATTGTGCACGAGGAAATCTCCTTCTCGAGCGGACAAGGGCTGCGGCCCTTTTACTTTGATCTCTGCTTCGATCGCGATTCGACCCGGTATGTGGAAACTTTGATTTTTTTTCTCAAATAAAACCTTTCCGTTGCGAACCGGTAAGACAGATCTAAAAGACAAGTTTATTCTGAATATCCCTAAAGATCGTCTATGATAAAGGGAATTGTTTAAACGAAATACACATACACACACATTGTATATACGATATACTTACAAGAACCTAGCACGTGTAGTAACTGGGACAAGATAACTCAACGATATAACCTTCGAGTATATTTGATCATCGATGGTACAAGCGGTACGCAACAATTCCATCGTAGGAATACATCGAATACGCATACATCAAAGAGAGTTATTCCGGAAGGAAGGCAGAGGGACGATTATGCGACAGGACGGAGGCCCGTGAAGAGGAAAAGCGACGGAGGGTCTCCGCGTTCCTCCGGGGGACGATGGATGGGCGGCCAAATAAAGAAGGCCCGGGGAGATAAAGGGGGTATTAAGTTTTCCCGAGAAAAATAACGCTCGCATCCAAAATAATTACAAGCCGTCATATTTCAGGGGTAAATCTCGAGCGATGGCGGCCATTTATTCGAGGGCTGATCTCTCTCGGTCGAGGAGCGCCAAAGGAAGGCCCCGGGAATTCGAAGCGGGCGGTTATCGAGTGCCTTTTACGCCGGCCTCTCTCGGCCGCCGCGGCCTGAATTCTCCTCGATGTCCAACGGTCCTTCCGCAAGCTTGTTTATTAAGGCCGTTTCACTTTTAATAAGCTGGAACCGGCCGCCTTGCGCCGCCTGTAGAAAGGGGATCCCCGATTCTCGTTAAAGCCGCGGTTTCACGCTGACCAACTTTTATTAGATCCAACGGTCCGTCCGCCGGCTGTTGGTAAAGCCCGCTAAGTTATGCCAGCACGTTAAGCTCGGTGTCAGGCATAATGGAAGGCTATTTTCGCAAACACTTTTCCGCGTCGTAATCGCAATTACGCCCGGCATTCCCGGCCGGGTTCCCAACGTCGCGGAATCGTTGCCAAAACGTCGTTATTGCGACGTTAATGAAAGTTATAGCGGGCCCTTGATACGGATGTTGGAAAGTCGGCTCGATGCTCCCCGCCGTGAAGCTCTTCCTGGCCAAACTTTTTTCAACTCAAATGCCCCGGATCCGCGAGAATACGGTGACTTTGGAAACTCTAAATCGGCTCGGCTAAAGCCTCTAAATTCAAACCCTAGCTTATTGGATCGTTTTACGTGACAACCTACCACCATAACCTTAACAGTCTGGGATTTACGCGTAAAACAGTAAGTCCTTCGGATACCAGGCTGGTGTGGAAGTAAAGTCGGTAGGTTTTTTTTTTTATTGGAGAAAAGGATCGAACTGTATGGAGATAAAGGCATTTCTCCCGACGCTTTATTTTTTAGTAATTATTCGTGATTTACAAAGGGTATAGAGCAAAGTAATATGGATTTCTGGTGCTGTATTTACTTACACGAGGGACCCGTGTTTTTAATTATTACAAAGGTATTATAAGCCTAAGCTGGAGGATGTACTCCATGCCTGGGGCTTGTTCTAGAGTACCGCTTTAACATCTATGATGTATTCGAGCGATAGCCAAAGAGGCTTCGCAAAAACCAATTTACGTTCGTGAAATTTCCCATTATGACACTCTGCTCGCGTTTAATTTAGTCCCCGAATATTATTTTGCATTAAACGGCGCCGTGTTCCGATGCAAATTGTTCTCGGCGCGGAAAATACTTATACGAGGCTCTTATTATTTCACGCACAGCTCGTGGTCGATTTCCGGGTGGTACATACGTAATAAAATGGATCGATGGGCCGGACAATAGTTGCCGCGGGCAAAAGTATTGCCACGATCGCCGGAGTCACGACCCTTTAAATTCACGGCCTGCGAATAACCGCGAAGTCGGCCGCTTTATGGATGCAAAAAACGTCCTGCACAACGCGTCCCGTAATTTACGAGATACGTCGTTGCCTGGGACCAAGATAACTTAATTACCTTTACAAGCATAAATAACGAAAATCGTAGCTGATAAGCGGGATGTATGGCCCTTTGTGCGTAACCTACGTCCTGCCTTTTCCGACAGTTTTATACGATGCGTACCCGTGGATGTTGCGAGATCGCCAAAGTAATCCGCAGGAGTGCGCAAGTCTCCAAATGAACAGGATTAAGGCCGCAATCGCATTTAGCGGAACTGGAACGGTACGCAGAATAAATTTTAATGGTATCGTGAAATAAGATGTGCACCGCGTTTTGTACAATTAAGCAGAGAGCGTTAAAAAAAAATGTTTGAATAAAATATCATCGCGATGAAGATGCGAGCATTAATCGCTTTACCTCTGGGATGCTTTCTTGGAATTCTTGTACAAAGCATCCGAAGCTTTTGATCGTAAAGTCGTGAGGTGATAAGAATGGAAAGGGAGGAAGTATAATAGAGAGTGATCAAAAGTGTGTACGATATCTATTCTATACTCGATGCAGCTATTGAAGCTTTGAGTACATTTCGTAGGGGAATTGCGGTTGACGTATGCACAGTGATCTCGTGTTTCTATACATCGTGGAAAGTCTCGCATTATTATCGACAATACAGCGCTTACGAATGTCTTTGGCGTTGCTCAAGAATTCAACTCGGCGCAGTTAAAATCCGTGCCTCATTATGTCATAAAATATCGATGTATTCCTGGAACCGCGAGGCGCATTACTAACCCGAGCGTATTGTGCTTATAAAGGATAAAGCGCTTTAAGGCTCTAATTGCATTTTCTGACAACGGAAAGAGCTCCGCGAAGAGGGTGAGCAAAGTCGATGGCGGAAAATCCATTAAAGTAACGGAGCCATCTTGTTGCCAAATCGTTTACTCATCTATTATCTGCAAGGAAGTTCAGTATACCGCACTCAAGAAGCTAATAACGATATACAATTACTTCAGTCTCCCGTGCTAGGAACGAGTAGTTCCACTTCGATCCATAACTGGGGAAGAAAACTGAGTTACGAAACAAATGATCTTAAAATCTGTTAAAACAGAGAAGTCACTCGGTATTAGTAATATCAGAATTGTTGAACAACCTGTTCGATAAGACCACGAGTCTAACGTTACTAATTCATCTCAGCAAGAAAAAGGGGAGGAACACGTTAAATTATTTAATATATACCATGCAATCACTGCTTCATCCACGATATGATTCTCATCTCAAAATATTATCACTTATAATAAAACTTATATATACATACACAGTTGAAAAAAGCTTCTACCTTTTTTCTCGCGCCCATAACTTATCACATATCCAACTCCATATATAGCACGAAAAATGCTCCATGCACGATCGCCCGAACCGAAACCTAAATCCTTCCCCTCGAAAGCCTCGGTGCCTCACGCAACTCGAGCTCCACTGCGAGAAACGAACCTTCTCCCCTTCCTCCCCCGCATTTACAATACTCGCCAAACCTTCAAGTCCACATATCACCCGAGAAATAATCCGCCATTAATCGACCACATGGAAACCAAGCTCTTCCCCTCCGAAGCCCTCTCTCTGCTCGCCTTCCTTACTCCCCGAATTCTCAACACCACGCATCCCATAGGGGAAAAAGTGATTGGCCAAAATCGAAACCTTACCTCGGCCGACTCGAGCTTTCGCCTCGATGCGAAACCGACTATCCTCCCCGCATCTATAACTTATCACTCGTACGCCCGTGTCGCTGGTATAAGCGCGTTATAAATATTCCTCTCGCGCGTGCTTCTTCCGCTTCCCCCCGCGGCTCCTCGTTTGCCGGCCACCCGGTTTTTCCCTCCTCCCTCCGGGGCTAGCCCACGGTATTGGGTTGGGCGGCCAGGTGGTGGAGGAGCGGCGCGAGGAGGAGGGATGAGGGGGCGAGGGAGGGAAGGGCGGTTTTGCGGTGCCTGGCGGTAAGCTGCCTTTTATTAGTTTGACCAACAGCGTTACCGCCTCCCTTCCGTCCACGGCTCCCCATTTCCTCGGCTGCGTCGAACGGGAGCTCCCTCGGATTGCCGCGGGTGAAAAAATGTCGGACTTTATCTCCTGGCTCCTCCGGTGACTTATTTCCCGTGCGGCGCGGCTGCGAAACGAGTAACCGCCGGGGGCGGGCCGCGTTTAACCCTTTGCAGCCGACGTGTTTTTTCGTGGTCCCGCTCCTGGAGCCGCGGCGGTGGTGGACGAATGGACTTTATCATCGTTGTCATCATCGATGGTTTTGAGCCCTGAGGAATTTCCTTGTATACATGATAGAGGCGTGGAGTTAAAGGCGTGGTTATTTGTTCTTGGGTAGTAATGGAAACGGTTGTAATCGACTCTAATTGTTATGTAGACGGTTGTAATCTTTACCAAAGGAAATGTTCTTTATTTTCGTTTATTATTTTGCTAACTGTTCGTTCTCTGTAGGATGGATAATCCTGGAAGAAAATTGTGGTCTAGGTGGTTTTTTTAGAGAATTTTTTGAATGTGTTATATAAGCGTTTAGTGCTGTTCTGGTGAAAATGATAAAAACAGCTTTTTTCCAGTATTTGAGAATTCGGGGAAAACTTCGAAGGCATCTCAAAAGAGCATTTAAAAAAAACGACTGGATAATCAAAGGATAAAATATTAACCCTCTCATAACTTTGCACGCAACATAATATCTAATATCGTTCTTCGATCATCCAGCGTTTTCAGATTTAGCGATCACTGCAGCATAAAACAAAGATTCACGTAAAAGTTATTCGTCGATTTGTCGGAAAAACATTTTTCTGCCATTAAAATGAAGGAGACGAACTTTCAGTGACCAGGAAATATAACACGGGCACCGGTGTGATGGAGGCTTTTTTCCACAACGAAATTTGAAAATTCCCATTTAAAAATTCGATTTGTTCAAGGATTTGCGATCTAGTTTATTCGCATTTTTCACGGATCGCGTGATATTTTCCATTCCAACATCGGACGTACTTGACCGTAGCTTTCGAACGTTAAATTTACGCGAAGCAAGCTTCATTTTCTCCATTAGCATCGACCTAGATCTAATTGCTAATTACGTTCGTAGGAATCCTTTGAGTGATATAAAACGAGGTGATTCGCACAAATAACAAATAAAGTAATTTAAGCGAATTTTAAGCGAATCCTTAAACGAATTCAACGTAATTAATTCCAATTTTGTAGCTTTCGCTTATACGTTACTATTAATAATAATCGATTATACATACATACATACATACTTACATACGTACGTACATATATATATATATATATATATACATACATATATGTATATATTCACTACGATTAAAAAATGACTCATTTTTTCCGTACATGTCGCATTCGAGTATAATCCAACATACATTTCATTACAGGAAATCGATGCATCTATCCTTTATAGCCGACAAAAGTGAACAATTAGGGCTATTATTCCGATACGATTCTTCGTACACGTCGCACACTCCGTTCCACGCACGATGCTCCGCTTCAATATGTTAATAGAGGGCGAGAGGGAGGTGATCTTGCGCTGCTGTTTGACACCGCAAACGGTTCGTACCACGTATCGAACCTCGTCGTTGTGCCCTGAGGAACATGAAACCGGTTACGTTTAATGGAAGCCCAAGGGTTAATTAGTGTGTGCCGGCAATTACCTACCTGGCAATGATTATTCTTGGCCCGATTTTGATGCCGCCTATGATAATTCGTTGGACGCTTTGATTGCGTTAATTACTATGCGGCCCATGCATCCTGGCTTTGACTATTCGCAAAGGGAACGGCAGAGGCTGGGAAGGAGAGAGGCGCGGATGAAAAGCGAGGGGCGAGAGAGGGAGAAAGACCAGAGAGGATAAAGCGGTTACGAGGCAAAGGACAAAGCTGGAAACTCGTTAGCAACCGATGGGGAAAAGCTTCGATGAGGCGCAACTTTCCTCACCTTCGAGTATCTCGCGAAAGCGCCGTTGGAAATAGATAATCGTACGATGCAGAGGAATACAAACGTAAACGAGGATAGGGGGAAACATTATGGTGCAAGCGTGGCATACAATAATTACCGTTTCAGCTTCACCGGCTACCCATTTTACGGAGAAGGAGGGATTGAAACGTGCCACCTTTGCATCGCGTAATGCACAGCCCCGCAAGTTTTTCCTGGGCATTGTTGATGGCGTTTGGAAAGAAAGCACGCGTCTCGTGATATTTCTCATGGAGCTTGCTGGCGGCAGGAATGATCGTTTGCAAGATTAAACCAAGTCATTCTTGAGCCAAGTCAATGATAAGACGAAAGATCGCGGTATTAAAGAGATGTGCTTTCGAAGCTGGAGAAGGTATATTATTTTTAGTGCACTTCGTGGGTTTCTTTGGTATTCATAAATCGCACTCGCCTATGGTAGTTCGCGTTAAATAATTTGTTCGATATAACGGATGAGAGAAACTCATTGGTCTCTTCAGGAATTTTCCAGGTCTACTCTATCACACCTTCCTGCAAATCCATTTCGAACCTTTCCGAACCTATGGTAAATGGTGAGTAAGACGAAAAGCAAGGACAACCGCTCGCTCAGACGACTTAACTAATATACTTATACAATAATAAACAAGAAGATAATCAAAAGGAATATGTCGCAAGGCAAAAATTAGTTACGATTACGTCTGAGTTAACGAGAAACGGTTAAGTACATTGATAAAAAAAACAATCCCGCGGTTCACGTAGATACAAGGTTAGAACGATCCACGTGGACTCGGAAGGAAGAATAAGTATCTTCCAGGTCTACCTTCCGTCATCTTGCTGCATATCCATTTCGAACCTTCCAAACCCATAGTAAACTGGCGAATAAGACAAAGAAACAACCACCACCACTGCCTCAGACCACTTAACTAATATACTTATACAATGATCACCAAGAGTTACGATTGCAGTAACGAAAAACGGTTAAGTACAGCGATGAGGAACAACTCGGAGGTTCGCGCAGTACACAAGGTTAGGACGAACCACGTGTATTCGGGAGCAGGAAAAAGTGCATGACTCGCAAAGATACGGAAGAGCGGAAAAAGTGGAGCGCCGCTTTGAGGGCTTCCCGAGGTATACGCCGGCGAGTAATAAGTTCTGGGCTGACACGTCGCAGTCGATTCCCAAGGCGAGGCGAACAAACGAGACGCACGATTTTTCTTAGTATCCGCGCCCTGGCCAAGAGAGGGAGGGGGGAGAGAGGGCGTCGTCCACGAAAGAGAGAGTGGCCAAAGCGGCACCGACGGGCTCCCCCGATCGATATCCGCGTAGATTTCCAACTCTCTTTCGGCCACATTTTCCGCCCGGGCTGCCGCGCCTCGCGCATTATTAGCCCGAGTCCTCCGCGAGGAGGAAGAAAAGAAAAAAAGAGGAATAAGCTCCTCCTCCTCCTCGCGAAGCGCGGAATTGGAAAAATTACCCCGAGCCATTCGCGCAGAGTAAAAGGAGAACCTGATTACTCCATCCTGGGTGCTCCGGTTATATCGAGAATGTCGACTCGGTGGCAGTCAGAAAAATGTCTCCACGTTCCTCTCCCGTCGGCCGGCAATATTTTCCAGCGATAACCGATCGACCTCGGTCCTCCTCTGATATACGATCGGAGCCCACTTTTCTCATCGCGCACACGTCTGCTCGTAAAGAGTATACCCACGAGTATCGAGAAGAGGGAGTGAGAGTGAGTGAGTGAGTCAGTCGGATAGAGAGAGAGAGAGAGGGGGGGGGGGGAGAGAAGAACGAAGAAGGAGTAAGGGAGAAAGATAAAGAAGGAGAAAAGCGTGGTGAGGAGCTGCAGAAAGGGAAGGGTGCAGGACGGAAGGAGGATGAGGGTGGGTATAAAACGAGGCTGGCAAGAGGAGGGTGGACCGATCGTAGAGGAGCGTGGAGCCAATCTCGACGTTTCCCTTCCATTTCGAAATATCGTCTCTGTAGACTTAGCTAGGTGTCCGAGGATCTACGGGCTCGTAATTGATCGTAAAGAGCACCGAACTGGGCCCGCGACGAGCGAGGGGAATGATACGGCCGCGATGAGATCCGCCGCTGCGGCTACCACTCTCGCAATTTCCAATTCGCGATGGAAAAAAACGCGCCCTTGAAGGAACAACCCCGTTCGGCTTCGCGATTTAACCGGCGTCCCTGGTGGACGGGCCTTATCCTAGATACGGTTAACTGCGGCGACGCCTCGAAGAAAGTTCATCGTAATCCTTTGGCCTTTGCGAACATCCTCGCAGTCCTTCCCTTCAATCTTCGTTGGCGAAAGTTCAACGTGTATTAATGGAGACGCGGCTTGAGGTGTCGGGGATGCAATTTGGCGAGCCGTGACTTATCCAGTATGAAATTTGTTCGAATAACGCCACGCTCTTGGTGCACGACTGCTTGGACCTTGGGCCTGATTACTTTGTTTTCGAGATCGATTATTGTGTCACGCTTGACGTTCGAATGAGACTCTTATTTATTCGTTAAATACACGTTTATCCTTTAATTTTGAAGAAAATGTTTTTTCGAGCAAACCTCGATGGAATAGAAAAGGAATTTTTCGACGCACAACAACGAGTACATGGTAATTTGCATATGAATTAAACTAATAAGTATAATGTTTCCTCGTACAGTTTGATTCGTAAAACAGTTTTATCGCGGACAGTTGAGCTGTTCTTGAAGAAAATCTTTTCTTCGCTCGTTTCGTACGTAACTCGGAGTAATAAGTGGGCCAAAGGGTCGAGTTAATAATTCATACGGTCGTAATCCTCTCAACATCCGCGATCATTGACCGGGCCAAACATTTTTGCTGGCTTTCGGCGGGGCTACGGTGTCTAGATACAATTTGAGGATAGGTCGGAGGTTCGTGATCGATCGTGAAGAGAACCAATCCCGTGGAAACAGGATAAGGCGAGAAGAGCAAGCTCCTCCGCTTCTTCGGCTCAACTTTCAAGCCGTAGAAAACAAGACGTGCCGTTCATAAACGACAGCGGACCCATCGACCTCGATAAAATTATCGAAAGAAAAGTTTCGGGGCGGTCGGCTCTTGCGCTTTAGTTTAACGCCAGCAGTTCGCGAAGTGACGTTACGATTTATATAAAAGCCGGATAGGAATGCAGGCGAATGCGCGTACGAATTTTGCACCTCGTGCGAACAGAGCGCTTCATACTTGGATGCCTGAATATGCGCGTGCGAATGTGTTTGCGTTCGTGAAGTGGCGAGGAAAAAGTTTGGGTTAAACGAGGTTGCCGTTTGAAGGGGATGGGCGATGGCAGGAATGAAATACCTCTGAGTTTCATTGTTTAATGCAAATTCGTTTAAGGTTGAGTAACTATATCCAGCATTTTCTCGGTAGCTTACTTATATCGAGGAAAGTAACGAAGCTGCGAATCTTGAAACAACAACGCACGACTACTTCCGTCGATTATCCGACACGTGAGACATTAATAGAACTTGAGTGATCAGGTTTCATCGATCCATTCCTTCCACGAAAACGTATCGGACAAAAGCCTCGTTTACGCGTGTTTCTCACGAGCTTTCTTTTCCTCTCTGTTCTTTCGCACGCTTCGAGGCTTGCAGGAGATTCTATTGATACGCGTTACGTTTAAGAATCCAATACCGCGCACATACTTTCGGACATTGTCCGTTTTCTCGATTATCTTGCACGCAAATTGTTGCATCGAAGGATATATTTAACATGCTCATGCTACACAAAAGTTCCTCTTGATACGTGCGTGAATATCAAACAAACGATCGTAAAGATTGGGAGAGCAAATACAAGTTTGATACCCTTTGCCATTTAATAAAACCCAATCTGACCGATTACAACTCTAGCACTATAGACAGCTGAAAATATATACTCCGCGAACAAATTTGTCACTGGCGCGCACGATGATGCAGGATATTACGAATATTTTCATAAATTCCAATCGAACGGTTAAATAAACTCAATCGTGAACAACCAGACCTGCAGTGTCTATATAAACTAACACCACGATTATTAAATAAGTCGCTAACGAACCACGATATTTCGCTGTAACGCGCAACCAGCATAAACAGTACAACCGTGGAAACAAACAGGAGAAGGTCTCCCATTTCTTTCCCGATCTAACGACGCTCCAGAATTCCAGTGGAAAAGTCATCTCTCCCCGGACGAGACAAGGCAGCTACGCGAACTAACGAGATAACGGCCGTTACACTTAGAACGTACCAAGCTGAGGGGGGGGGGGGAAGGAATTCGTTGGCAAACGAGGAAGTTAAGACCTCCCTCGGTATCGTAATAATTGCAGCTCGTAAAGAGCGCGAACTCGCGCATAAGCCCGGCCCGAAACGGACGGAACTACCTGTAGAAATGGGCCAGACCAATATTCGGGCCGTGCCTCCTAAGTCATGCGTTTAAATTACCTTATTATGAGCCAGGCCTGTCATAATTACGAGGGAGGGGTGGAGTGAGCCAGCGGGACCGCCGAGGGACGACGAGAAGGGGGGTCGAAGCGATAGAGTAATTAACATCCAGTCAACTCCAGACCGTGCCAATAATTTCCTACCTTCCTACCTGACTGACTTGGCGGAGGCGGTAGGAGGGGAATGTTTCGCATTCCCGGCGCGACGCGGTCCTTGGGAAAAGTATTCTTGGAAGCCTCGAGGGATTCCTTTTGGCTAGGGGACACGAATAAGAGGCCGCCGCGCGAGGGTGGCAGGGGGAACGTGATTTTTGCACCCCTCGAGGATCGATGCTGTCGCAGAATCGACCACTGGGTTATCTTCTTTTTTTATTCGTTTTTATTTATTTCATTTTTATTCGTTTTCTTTCTTATTCATTTTTATTCATTTTATTTATTTCAATTTATTTTTCATCTTCTATATTCTATTTCATTTTCTTTTTATTCATTTTTATTCATTTTATTTATTTTATTTATTTCATTTTTATTAATTTCTATTTATTTTTATTATTCATTTCCTGCAGCGCCTGCCAAGGACATTTTGCTCTAGGATCTGCTCTTTAAGGTGGGTTCCGACCCACCAGTGCTACGGTATACGTATAGCATGGAAAAACCATCAGTGATGGGCGGGATTCGAAGCCGGATCTCCCGCGTGAGAAACTGGGTTATTCTGCGCGAACGATCGGTAGCTGCGCTTTTGCTCGCGAGTCCTACTCGTGGTTTTGCACTGCCCCTACGAGACTCTGTTATTATGCAACTATTATACGACTTGGATCCTTGAAAAAGTGGGGAGAACGAGTAAGTGGATCCATTGAAGAGTTTGCATGTAGAATTAAACGATGGGAAGATTCAGAAAGTGCGGTGCCATGAGTATGGGAATATTTCACATGAAATTGCAGTCTTGATACTCTCATAACTTTTATGGCCTTTTTTTAGTATTGAAGTTTTTTAGTATCGATCCAGCGATTACCATCCAAAATTACTTTTTCAGCGTATCTAGGTCACGTAATTCTCAAAGTGGACGAGAAAATATTATATATTATCCCCAACCTATTATTACATGATCTCCGATATGAAGGTCTTATGTCCATGCACGCCACCGACAAAGTCCAGAAACGAAGCGCAGTTTCGTTATATTCCTTTGAAGGCTTTCTTGCCATTATGTTCTTGAGTCTTCGCGTTTCCATAATTTATACATACGATGATCACTTTTTATATTATTCGCAATATTCTAACTGTTAGGATCATTTATATTACTTTTATATCGAACTCGCTGCACAAGACTCATTATTTAATTTATTCTCGAACGCGTGTGATTATGCCGACCCTGTACAAAAGCGCGACCTGCCCAACTCCCCCTATCAACTTAACCGCGTTAACGTATTAATTTAAACGAAACGAACGGGCATGCTGAAATTTAGTTTTCCCCACGTCAGCCCCTGTTTTATCAAGCAATAAGCAGCTACAGAGGAGAGAGTCATTGGAGCTGCACTATTCAGACCACCTTCCTGCACCCTCCTTCTGCCTCGTACTTTAAAATAAACTATTACAAATTGCGTCAAAGATGGGTAATACGCGAAACGAGCTTTCCTCGTTTACAATCAAAGTTTCCACGAGTCATGTGCTTTCGCACAAAGGAATTCTTGAATTCTTTTGCACTTTGCACTTGCTTTTTACAAACAGCACCACATTTTTTAACCATGCAATTTTTGAAGGATCTTTAATATTTCATGAAGGGAACGTGGATGATTATACTGATCATATACTTTATCTATTTACTCATATTTTTCTTCATACTTATTTCTAGTATTGGGTATTCAATAAGTCACTATTTATTATAAGATAATTCACAATTTCGGTTTATGCACACTAGCATACTTCAATACTTCTCAAACGATAGGCGCTCCGTTCGTAGCCCATACCTGACCTCGCAACATTCTCCTTCGAGGGTAGACCAAGAAAGAGATGTACCAAAGGCAACGAAAAAACGTAATCTAACACAATACAATAATCTCCAATAGGATAAATAACACTTCAAACGACACATTGTAAGGCACAGTCGCAAACATACTTACCGGTTTGCTTAAGGAAATACTTCAAAGATTTACATAATGTCCACCAGAATCCCAAAGAATACGGCGCTTAATAGCATCGGTTTTAGCACAAATCAATATGCAGCCGAGGACGTCAGGATTATTTCTACGTAAGGACCGAATTATCAAAAATCATTATCACGATATATAGACCAGTGATACCATTGTTAAACCATCGCGCAGCGGATCGACCGTAACGACGCCTAATTCAGGGACGCGTGATTTTCGCTTTTTTGGCGCAGGATAAAATCGCGCACAAACGAGGTCGATGGCTTGGGCTTTTTTTTTTCCTCCGTTGGCGTGGATGGAGAACTTGTTATCGGCCGGTGAACTGCGGATAATGAGGGCGGATTTATTCTTTTTTTTTTGCGGCTCCCCCCCTCTTTTTTTATGCCCGTTTTACGCGTAACGGCACACGCGCTTTTCGGCCGATGAAAATCCCCAGGCGGAATGGACCCTCGCATTTTCGCAAATCTCCACCGCGTTGGCGAGCGTCGCAGAGGCGCACAGGGCACGGGGTTAGGCGAGGGAGGCTTTAAAAATATTTCAGATGCCTCAACTGCCGTGGCCTACATTCGCGCAACGTTTTTGCGAGGCCAAGCGTCGGCCATCGACGCCGCAACATTGTCGTTTCCTCTGTTTTTTTTTGTCATTCCATTCCTTTTTCCCTCCCCCCTTTTTTTTTTTATAATAACAGGTTTTCGCCGGGCGAAATTGCCACGGGAACAACGTATGCGCTGCAGTCACTTCATGGTGCACAAACATTTTATGAAATACCTGATAACTGATAACGGCGGAATATTGCAAGGTGCTTGAATTGTCGAGATTTATTGGCACTTTTAATTAAATGTATCGCACGAATTGACTCGTCGATTATTTGAGCGATTAATCAAATTTCATCCTCCGCCGAGAAGTGAAGCTTAAGTGAAATTTAAATGAACTTTGGATCGAATGGATGAATTAAGTAATACGGTATTGGCGGTTGGGGCGCAGATTTATATTCGTCTTAACCTAGGATATTATCGCGTAGCTCTGCTCGTGCTATCAAATATTCCAAATACGCGCGCTTTATAAAGTACAGCCAAAACCCTATTTAAGAAGAAATATACCTACAGCTCTGAAGCTAGAATTTTATAATTGTCCCTACGTACGCCCCTCGAAAAGGTGCCTTAAGGATTCATAAAATTCCAGTTGCACCCCTTCTAGTTCCTCGCACTTTTGAAATTCAACAGGACGTATACGAAGTTCCTAACGATCTCTCAAATTTGAGGAATTGCGTCAATTCTCCGCAGCGTTTGCTCGGCGGTTTATAAATTGCGGCGCTAACGTTTATCGTTAAGCGCCCTGTATGAAAGGCGATGGTAACTTACGGCCCGACGAGAGATATATTTTTATAACCGCGGAAATTCACGCTCCGTTATAAATTCATAAGTTATCGCGGCATGGGCGATATAGAGAAATAATAACCGTACGTTTCGCGCGCCTTGCGCCGGTACACAGTTTCGCGGAACACGATGTTATATGTTAATTTTAAACATACTTTTTAAAAGATCCCCCCGAGGAGCAGAGCCATACTGGTTGCCCGTGCAACGCGCACCTTGGTTTCTCCTTCTGGACGATAAGAGGTACGAAAGTATCCGCGAAACAGTGCTATGGTAATTTTAACCGTGGAAGCGTAATATTCCGGGAGTATATATTTCCCAACATATATCGAATCCCGCGCGCGGTTTCACCGTACGTGTATTGACGAACTCGAGGATCGTTACGAAACTTCTTCTCGTACACTATCGCTCAAAAGTCTTAGAACACCTGCCGTTTCTAGGCAGCCTTAATTGTACAATGGCAATTACTTGAGCTACGCGGCTTTATCTCTGCATAGAATTAGGGATGTAAATCAAATATTGCTAAAGTACGTGGAAATCGAATATCCAGCTGCTTGAATATCTTTATGTAATATCGCATTTCTTGTGGCCTTGGAAATACAGTAAGATAACTGGGGTGGATTTTTCGAAAGTAGTTCGATTTAATTACTTCTGAAGAACGTGATAGTATCCTGTTTCAGATCTCCAGTAAGCGTCAGTAATTATTTTAATTAAAATTTGGTATAAACTATTCTGCACAGTTTTGAATATACGCCTTGTAAATTGTGTGTAACAAGAATAACAGGCTGTTTTGATTGAAACACACGAACAATTCCGGTCATGGCCCTTATAAAGTATGAATGGATTTTAAACTAAAAATGGAGTAACCTCTAGATTTGAAAATTTGTTTCTATCTCGATGATCAGAAGCACGTATGGGTTTACCAAAGCGCGCTTAATAACAGCCGTACAGCCAAAGATGTACGAGACGGTGCCGGGCATAAACGAAGATTTAACATCGAGCAACCCTACTCAATATTCAGCGGCCCCTATTTATTCTACTCGTAAGTAAAAAATAACTCGCGCACAATACAGAATTAACCGCTACATCGTGATCTAGTGCCTCGTATTTTCACTCCAAACCAGCGTACTGCCTCTGATCCAAAAATCTATCCTACAACAAACACCCCTACGTTATTTACAAATATCGATCCGCTTAAGAAACGCACGGATGATGACATTCGATTCCTCTCCCTCAAACGAACACCTTTCCGTCCACTTTCGGCGCTATTCCTTTAATCGGAAAGAACTTGAACTTCGAGAAGCCCTCCTCGAAAATGGTCCAGTTCGAAGAAGAAGAAGAAGAAGACGCACGTGGAAATACCTAAAAGTTCGACGTTCCTAAGCGAGCAGTCGCGAGCCTCGCCATAAGAAAGAAGGACCGGCAGAGCCTCGTACCGCGCTCATGGAAGAATGGCGAGAAAAGGTTCATCCGGCGAAGACGACTTTTGCAGGATTTACGAGGTGACCGCCGTAAAATCAAGCTTCCATCCGTATCGCGGCCTTTCCTGCTAGCTGGAAGCAGAACGCGGGGCCGGGGCTAAAGTTTAAAATCGTTCTGCTCGCAATTGACGCAAACTCGTGTAACCCACATAACGTGCCAGTCGGATGGCAACGGATACGCAGTTGGGACAGGAGGGGGTGCGCAGCTAGTACGTCCCAGGGAGTTTATGAGGGCATAACTTAACGCCAAGTATGCGACGGAAGTCGCAGAATATCCAAGTTCTGCCGACTTCCACATCCGCCTCCTTCTGCAGCTCTTGCTTCTCCACGCGTGCAGGTACACGCGTGCTCGTTGGACAAGGTAAACAGCGAGGAGCAACAATGGTGGGCATGGTCGCGTTATGGCTTTAGTATTCTGGATGCTGCTGAAACGATTCCACTTTACGGTCTGCTCGATGATCGAGAGAGCGAGCCTCGTAAAATATCCAGATCGAGACTGGCCAATATGACCTGTGATCGTATTTGAAGAATCGTATTCTTTTTGAGCGTCAGGTATTTCTATATTCATGTTACACTTATCACGATATCCGTCCATATGGATACATCGACGAAAATAGTAAAGCTCCTTATTCCATAGATAATAAACGTTTCGATAGTCAGAGCGCGTGTGTTTAACGCTGAAAATCGATACAGTGGTATAGATAGAGAACAGTGAAGATAGAGGTTTCGAGTGAAATTGGTTTCAAGCCTTTCTTTCTCGATCTTTACTCCACTCACGCGATGTACCTAATATAGAATCATCCGAAATATACTTAGAGAGTTGGATCATCGACTAAGTGACTTTGCAATCGTAAACCAATATTATACTATACTAAGCGAAGGGAAACATAATTATATTAAGAAATATCAGTAAAGCAAGAATCAAAACCAAGGGAATAACGAGCCTCAGAACTAACGTAACTAATGTTCGACTCGAAACAGTGAGCCTCAATAGAAGAGGCACGATGAATAATAAGAGGACGAAGGTCAGAATAGGAGCGCGTCGATCGAAAGGACGGTGAGGTTTATTCGTTAATATTTCCTACTCTGGGGGGATAAAAGCAAGCGTCGTGCGGTAAGCGTGGGAAGAGCACTCGGGGGACAGTGGTATCTAGATACGCCTCTGGGCCCACTCGAAAACCAACGGGTAAGGTGTAAAGGGGATAGCTGGACGGCAAGGGGAGTAAGAACAACCCCATTCACGACACACGAGATCCAGTTCCGGTTCTCGTTCCTCCCTTCGGCCGACAAACAAAAGCTAATGCACTTCTGCCAGATAACTGCTAGCTCCCTCTCGTCCCTCACTGCCATCTTGCCACTTTCTCCCTTTCTCGTCTTTCTTACCACCGACCCCTTACTTCCTTCTCTCTCTCTCTCTCTCTCTCTCTCTCTCTCTCTCTCTCTCTCTCTCTCTCTCTCTCTCTCTCTCTCACCCCCCCCCCAACCCTCTCTGGCCACTACGTGCTCGCGTATCCTCTTACTTTACCTTCCATCCAACCTCCAGCGATAAACTGGAGCAGGAATTTTCCTCCGCCCGGTTCAAGAATGTCCAACATCTATCATCGGCGAATCCTTTTATCTCCTCCGCCTTTTGTACGTTGCGCAGCGTGATAAATATTTCGTGTTTTTTCATTCTCCTTCTTTTTTCTTTTTTTTTCTACAAACTCGCCGGATCAAGTGCGTAAATTTGAAGATTGGACGGATCGAGAGGAAGCGCCTTGCGGACGATAGCTCGCGGTTAACTATCCTCTGATATAAAGTTTCTTTGGAAACGATAATGAAGGTTTCGTACGCGCATATGGAACGTAAATGGGAAAAGCTATGAAACCCGAATACGACGTATTTTCGTACTTTAACGCATTCGAGTCGTGGTGCGTAATAGCAGGAACGAGAGCTATATAAGCAACGTGTAATGTTTTCTGGTTTTACGCGTTGTCTCACTTGTCACCTCGTTAAAATCCAGTGATGACCAGTGGAAGTGGCCTCACAGCCGATATGCAGTCTTGAAGAGCGATCCAATATTTCGCGAATTAACCATAACGCTCCTTCGGCATGGGGGGAGGCCTGTTTTCATCGCGAACAATAAGCTTCGAGATGTGTGTCGGTACTTTAGGATCGGCCTGACAATGAAACGCAAGGGTATACGACTTAGCGGTTCGGCATGCGCTGAATTAATACTGTGCCAAGTACAACGGGCGGTGAACAAAGAAAGCATTCAATATTCTGGCGGTGACCAAAGCAGAAGATAGCGAGTGTCTTGCGCAATTAGGGGAGTGGCGAAATCGGCAACGAAAATGGCACCGCCGAGGCATAAGCGGCCTACAATGAATAATACATAATGGATAATAGATAATGGAGGAGAGAGGACATCGGAGTTGAAGGAAAGGGACGGAATGGAAGGTGCCCTGTAAATTGGCGGGATTTTCGAGGAGAAAAGGCGGTACCTATTAACCTTTTACGTCCTACGCCCACCGGGCGTTTTGGCAGCTGGGCAATTAATTTCGCGAAGAACACGATCCGAGAATAATTAGTGGCAAAAGCAGGCATTCTATTTAAAGCAACCTGGTGAATATTCACGGTGCTGATCCCATCAAGTATGCTTAAATTCTTGTTATCAAAATAAATTACGGTATTTGCATCGTCAACGGCATTACTGGCAGCAGCTTTGATGTGGAACGTCTTTACTGATTTGTCGGCGATGGAAATTCTAGGAATGAAGTAAAAAGAAACGCGAAGTGCGACGACGAATTTCTTCGTATGGAATTGAAATTGCGCGATTTGCGAATCCATTGGTAAACTCCGAGGGACATTATTTGCGACATTATTTGCGCGAATTGCTTCTTTCTTATGAAACTTAAGTATGACTCGCCCAGAAGGCTCAATAGATGATGAAGTTAATAAAAACAGGGAACACATGCAAATATCGTCTTGCAAAATTAAAAGATACGCGTAATAAATTTAATATTCCAGAAGTTTAATCAAAATAGCAATGACGACTTTAAAATACACAGTCCCTTTTCTAACCTTTGTAGGGCTGTACGCTCTTTTATTCCCGCGAATCGATTCGACATGGCGAAACTTAATTCTCTCGCATTCCTGAGGGGAGTTGAATAGGAAGATACTGAACTAAACACTGAACATTAGAGTGGCGCCTTAGTTTACACGATAAGCGAACCGAGGATCTCATTACGATCTTTACAAAAAGCCTTAAGTCGAAACAAGGGTCCTTTTGATATAAACCGACTGTTGCCCAACCGTCGACAAAGAAGACAGTTTCTCATAGAATTGCATTAAGAGCACATCGCGCATCCCTAATATCGACGATCTTACGCCAGTCTGTAGACGGATAATAAACAAATAACACAACGTGCTCTCCAACGTGTTTAATATTGAACCAACGAAAACCATCCCAAGAAGCTCCTCAAAAATTCAGAAGTCACAACGACAATCCGCTCGTTATCATCCTTCACAAAATCAACGATAAAAAGCCCAAAGTAGATACAAATTTGGCGATGCAAAATTAAGCAGGTAGATCGTGGAATGCACGCGCTTTTCCCACGAACGTTCGATTCGAGTCGCGGAATCTAATTGCGCCGTGCCGAGCAGGGTGCAGTTTAGCGAGCAGATATCGAAGCGAATGGAGAAAGAGGACGAAAAAACCAAAAAAAAAAAAAAAAAAGAAGAACTCGTAGGGAAGCCGTGCAAATTTGAAACGTGCAGAATTAAGCGTCATGCACGTCCCAATATCGCCTGGCCCTACGAAAATATCTATGGCGCGCGCTGTTTCAGGGATCCACGGTGTGCGCGCTGCTAGCTGCAGATTTTTATTCCCCCGAATTAATTCGACGTAGCGAAGCTTAATTGCGAAGCGCCGCGGAGGGCCGCGCGCACGGTTCAATACCGCCGTGTCACCTGCATGCGTACCGAAACTTTGTTTCGCAGCGCCGTTTTATCGCCCTTCAGCCGCCGACCGCTGAAAAGTTCCCGCAATTACGAAGAAGAATGCCCGGCCTATCTATTCTCATTGCGAAATAAAGTTCCCGGTAATCGGCAGTTTCATAAAACACGTTTAACCGTCGGTTCGTTGTCCAGAGGGGCCGGCTGAGGGGGCAGAGGGGGCAGAGGGGGCAGAGGGGGTGAGGGCTGCAGCGGGGCAGGTTGACCGGCCCGAGATAAATTTACGGCTGGGTCGAATAAAAATATATGACGTATTTAAATTTATCGCGATATTTATCGGGATGCTTTACGGCCGCGTGGGAATCGAATGCGGTACGTACTTGGTTCGGTGTGTACATCCATGAGCCAATATGCCGTGGAATTAGTTACTGCGATGGCTTTTGGCGGCGCCTATTGTTAAAACGCTTTGGCGATACCTATGATGTTTACCAAGGCGCGCGGGGAGGATGATGTTTTATCGTACGGCCCGGGCGAGCGAATCCGCGCGATCGCGCGATTCCGTTCGTTCCGTGCCGGTCGTAAAGTCTTGGGGAGAAACGATTATGGAGGATTTTCTGTCGAATCGTCGACGATGGATGGAGAACGCGATGATGTCCTTAGGAGTGAGTTTAACTTGTTGTAGACTTTTTTTGGGAGAGATTGGGGAAATGTATATATAGGCACTCGTAAACTTATTGCTCGTGACGCTTATTAAGACGACATACGTGAATTGTATTGGTCATTGAGGAGCAATTTAATCCTCACACTGTTCTTGATAATTCCTATTTGAATTCTTTATCTGGTTTTGTGACGATCAAACTTTGGTTGATTTTGTTGTTATGATCGCATCTCGGGATGCGCGGATGATTTATGTCGATAATCGAATAATATATGTATGTATATTGAATAATATAGGTTTGTTAATATGTATGTCCAAAATTTTTCCTTGCCCCGGTCCGCGATTCTTCAAACGATCGTTTACTACTTCTATACCATTGAAAGTCTTCATTCTAGTATACAATAGGTCTGCGATACGTTATCCATTTTTAAAACATTCGTACGACGTATCTGCGATGCTTCCGAAAGCTAGATTTCTTGGTGGCTTTTGAGGTAGACTGACTGCGAAAGATACGAAATACTTTTGCAGTACGCAAGCGGAAACGAACCATTGTTCCGTACCGCAAACGGCGGATCTTTTAGTATAAAGTAGGAAGGATGCTGAGTTAACGTTCGACTAAAACCGAGAGCACTCGACGTTCGACAAAGCATGCGAAGCCCTTCACGCGAGATTAAAAATCGTTCAAATAACAGAAAATATCCTACTAACTCTAACTCTTAAAAAGTACCTGAAAATTATTCTTATCCTCTTTTTTTTAAATTTTCCTTCGCTCATGCCGATTGCTAGAATATTTGACTCGTATACTGCTAAAATATCCGAACTCAAACCAACGGCTTTCAGGCGCTGAATTTATTTATTCCTCATTTCAATTCATCCCTAACACCATTGTACTCGCATCCTGCTTTTAACTATCAGCAGTCTCCTTCGACGTATCATTTCATTCGCTTTTTTTTTTAATCCTTTTGGCGCAAGGCGACATTCATACTCTGCCCGAATGTTATTTCCCCTCGTATGTTATTTCGATCGTTTTTTGATCCTTCCGCAGCATCACACTATCCACATTCGTCGCTTTATTTCACTTTCTTCCTCGAAAACGGCGCGCCATTCCGCCGGCCGTTTTCGGCCCTGGCCAAATCACACGAACACGGGCAAAACGCGTGCCGTCGTAATTTCGAATCGAAAGGCGGAAATCGGCTGTACGCGCGGAAACCAATACAGTATAAAACCATTTGCAGTAACGGCTTTGTCCGTCGTCGATCGGCGGATCGTTTCGGGCTCGATGTTTACGGAGCGACAGAGGCTTACGCCGACAGGAAATGGGTTCCTGTCCCACTTTTCATTCGTCACGATCGATCCTGTTGGCGCTAAGTGCGTATTACGAGGTGATTAATTTTACGCCTCTCTTCCGCACCCTCCTTTCCCTCGCCAGCCCCTCTCGGCCCCCTTCGCCGACCTTTCTCGCCCCCCGCCCGCCCTAAATATCCTCCTCACCCACCGACCCTCTCTGCTCTGCCCGAGGGATGGTCCCTACTCTTTCTGGTTTTACATTTAAATCGATACCGCTCGCTCCTCTCCGCTTTGCGTTTATGTAATCGCCGCTTTTCGGCCTAGAGCCCATCGAATTATCCTCGGGAGCCTCCTCCGACTTTCTCTATCGCTGACCATGTTTTTTTCTCCGGCTTCAGGCCTGGAGGAAAAAAAATTTGGGCGCGACGGTGATTTTATGCAGTCGTCGAACTGCTGTTGTCGCGATCAATTTTGGTGGGGGATTATTTGTTTGTTCTTATGTAGGAGTGATTCAATGGTTCTCTTCCGTTTGAAGGATTGACCTTGATGCGGAGTATTCGCTCGTTCGTATGGTATTGAGGTGTGTTGGCGATTCGCGATTTGGCTGTTCTATGTAAGTCAATATCGTTTACATACTTGTAGAGTGGTGCATTCGTTTCATTGTTTAATGCGCTGTTAATGTATTTTTAGACTCGTGGGTGTATATATAGAATATATAGCTGAGAAAGCCCCGCGCTCGAAGGGATGAAACGTGATAAATAAGGATTTTCTACCTTATTTGATACCATTCCTTTTGCTCAAGAGAAGCGTCGTCACTTTATACGATAATTTATTTAGCACAGCCGACTTACGAGCTCGTTTGGTGCGCAAGCTATCGTATTTGTTCTTGAATACTTGCTTACGGTGTATACAAGATGCAAATATTCTATCAAATCATTTTAGAATATGAATGTCAGATGAGCGATGTTGGAGGAGCTGTTCGAGCTACTGTAATCCCATACAAAGCGACTTTGCTTGTGCACATTAAAAATCAAGGAAAAAAGGATTTACTCGAAAATGCCTTCGAGTGTAAGAATCAGGTAGCTCTATATCACAATAAAAGGATATAGATATTTCCCTACTTTTATAACCGTTAGAACCGGATATTATTATTAAAACGAATTCTCTGCATTCATTTTTGATTAGCAAAATCAACGACCTTTTAGTACGCATTAGAGTAATACGTTTTTACGCGATGCGTACGGGAAAAATGCTTTTATACCGAACATAGGGCTCTATTATGTAGCTCTACCAATTTCTTGTATAAATTACAACCATAGCTAATAACCAAAAGGGAATGATAATCGCGGCGCGTATGATAAATTATTAATCCCACAGTACAGTGGAAATTTCATGGCCGTATCTCCAAAATTCAATATGTTGTCGCGCGTGTGATCGAATCTCCTAGCTTCACGTGAACACGCTTAAGATTGAAGTTATGAGTGAGCCAATATCCGCCGGGTGAGGATTAAAGTGGTTTCTAAACCACAGGTCACCATGATGTACATTATACCAGGCGACTAGGGTAGCGCACTGGGTAGAGGTCCGGGCGTATATTTCGGACATGCACGGTTCGATCCTAGCCATTATCTCCGGGATTTTCCATATGATAATGTACACCGTAGTCCACGAGGTTGGGAAGCAGGCTTAAAGGGCGAATTCTAGACTGTACAGTCGTAATACTTCGCTGGGAGAGAGAGATAAAAACCTAGGTAGTAGTAGGAAGAATATTTCTCGCCCCCTATAATTTGGATTATATCGATGTATGAACTTATTTTTTCAGCATAATCATTTGTTGCATGGGGTGTCTCAAAATTCACGCAAGACATGATTTTGACAGAAAACATAGGTTTATAATTAAAAATGGTAAACTTTTTATTGATTCGTAAAGTGTAGAGTATAATAATGAATAGCGTATCGGTTAAACAGACTCTTCAGCTTTGCTGGCAGATGCGCACTTATCTGTTGAAATTTACAAATCTTGCGCAAAGTTTGGGACAAACCCATTAAAAGAAAGAAGTAAAGAAGATATAACGGAAGAGGCTTTGGGAAATTATAAAGTGGATCTTTGATTTAAAAATGTCATGGTAATGTTGATAGATGCGATATAATTCTTTCTAAATGACAATTGCAACGCTTGCAGACACGATCCAGAAATTTGCTCTGTCGGTCTGCAAAGTTGTATTCGCGATTTTGGTGGAAACACGTACGGCTAAATGTAACTCCGCTCCTGAATATAGTTGACATAGGTTTGTGTTGGAGTGTAATTACGGATCATCTCTTGCGTTACAGATTCCCAGTGATATGCGCGACGGCATAGTTAATGGTGTTTCCCGCAAATCTAGATCAAGTAGGTAAGTGTTGAGATGTATCATTAATCTAAGAACACCTCCTCAGGCCGGTCCTAGGTTTACCAAATTGATCGTGGACACTAAGATTTAGTGAGTGCACATACAGCAGCGTACAAATTTAACTCCAAATATTACAATATTCCGCAATATTACAAATTTTTATACATATTACATGGGATCTTTGGTGCGATATTTTATCTATAATAATACATTTCAGATCGCATTGATCGTATTAACAATCGATACTCAAACTAGGAGACATCCTTACCACATTGTATCTATTACCATCGCCTTATCTTACTCATCGAATTTGAAGAAAACTGCTTTACGACCGGTGCAAATGGCTAACTAACTTTGCACCTCGTCGATGTCAGAGCGAAACAATAAGCCTGCAGTACTTTATGATTAATACTTTCAGTTCTTCGTGAAATATCACCCAATTCGCGTTAGAGGTATCCCAAGTTGTATCGCTAACTTGGTTATCCGCCTGTTTATTGTGCTATCTCAACAGTCGATGCCAAAATCAAGGCAGCGTACGCGCAACGTTATACAATCCTCGATATTGTGTGTGTCTCATAGACCTGTGGTGGATCGCTATTATAATGAAACTCCGACGTGTACCGTCGTCCTTTTCGCGATAATTAACGATGGCTCTGCAATTGAAACGGAAGTTTGTCAGGGAGCCCTGTTTTGCCCGCGGAATATATCGGAGGAACTGGTCACCGAGAGGTTTCATTAAAGCCGTATTCACGGGCTGCATGCGCACGGCCGAATTGAAAACATAACATTTGTTTCTGGAGTGTCGAGTCAAAACAACGCGGGGAACAATGGTGTTCAAACGCGATTTACGGGGAAACTAGGCTCCGATCAAACTCGTTGTCGGCGGCACGCCTTTTAAATCGAGCCTAACGTTAAGTGCATTGCGCGATGCAGTTAGAAACTTATGGTCTTTCCCAAAGTAACCAGATAATTACGTGGACAAAGATGGCGAAGGCTTTTGATTCGATCGATTTTCCTTTGAAAGGGAGTACGGCATTTGCAAACTGCCGCAAGGACCGATACCAGTACCGTGGACGGGTAACGAGAGATTATTTATCGGATCGATCAATCTGATATCATATTGCTCGTCACGATTGCCGATACTAATGTACATTTTTACGTATTTTTGCAATTTGATTTTACGCATCGATATTCGGTCAAATTTGCTCGCCTCTGAAATAACTGAAGCACCGCTTTATCGATTCCTCCATAATTCCTCCTTTTGGACAAACATATCGCTGTACCTTTATGACGATTTGCGATTCGGTATTTAGCAGCAACTGAGATATGCGTAATATATATTCGATCGCTTTGTTGATAGCTACTATTAGTAGATAATGAAGGATATCGTTTAAACCGTTTTCGGTTTAAAAGCATCGCAGCCTTGTTGCTGACTCTATGATTATAATTCATAGGGAGAGATAATTGTGCAATTATCATAAAAAATATACTCTACCATCGATACTTTTAATCAGTAACGAACATTGCTTCTTTTACAAATTGCATTAAAGTTTGCGGTCAACTTTATTCTCATGTAAAAAGGAGAAAGAAAAATACGATTACGATTACCATTCAAAATATTCCGTATGATCGAAGCAAGAGGTATACATAGAGTTCAGTACGTAAGCTTCAAAATGTAAAAGAATTCTTTCGCCATATTAAAAATACGTATTCAACTTGGTACATTTTAGCAAATTCGAAGAACAGATTCGATTAGCTTAATATCATAAATTCCTCGAAATGACGAGAATTTTTGTTGCAATTGGCAATTAAATAAACTCCTGAAATCCAGGTGAGCTTGTCGTCACGGCTAAATCCTCGGCATTTCCTGGATGGAATACATAGGAAAGCCAGTCAGCACGAACCTCTATAAAAGTTTGAGTGCGTCCCTTAATGCGGTATTCGCACAGGAGGAAACTCCAGGGAAGCGAGCGGCGCGCTGGGCTTCAGAAAAAAAGTCATAACTGCTTTGGCTCGCGATAGTTCCTTCCGTCGCGCTACCGACTCTTTCCAACCTTTTGGCCCTTCACCTCCTCTATCACCGCGACTTTCAGGGATCCTTCTCAACCGCTTCATCAATCAAGCCATCGTTTGCTTCTTTATTGTAACTCTGACCTCTTTTGGATACCGACAAAGAGCCCCAGTCGCTTTCTATTTTCCGATTTTTCTTAATACGAGCGTGATTAATCTACGTGCTAATGTCCGCAGGACGATTTAATAGAAGTTAGCGCTGTCATTTGTCAGCATCGGTAGTGTGTGAGTGATGGCTCGCAAGAAAGATATGGGTTAGTGCAATTAGAGATTTGACTCGTGAATGAATGACGAAAGTAAAAATACAGCTCGTAAATATTATTAACCGTAACGAATTAATTCCGCTGATACAAAGTATATCGACAAAATTGATGACGTATATTAATCGGATAGAGGAAAAGGAAACATGCTGATATGATACGCGGTATATGTATAATAATAAAATAAAGCAGCTTTGGCAAGACGCGCATTGTCGTAAATGGAATAATTGTAAAAATGATAATGTAAAAGGCAGTGATTTATTGAATACAAGTAATAAATTAGGGAATCTATTCGATGCAGCGTTCTTATTAGCGCTTTGCGAAAGTGTTAAAAATTCTTTCCTCCAGCTGCTATGAGCACGATTACCCTTTCATTACTCGCTGCTCGCCAAAGTTACGAGCCTAAGGGGTCGGTGGGCAGAGAATTGGGTGCTACTGCGACGTGCACTTAACCGATAATGCATCCTGGACGTGCTCGTTGTACCGCGAAAGCAGCATTACGCACACCGGTGCCAAACTTTAGATCCCTTTAGAGATTTTGGGTAAACCGAGATATCGCTCAAGAGGTCTCATATAGGCCAATATCAATCGTCATTATTTTTATCGCAAGATGTGGCGTAGTAAAAATATGATGTCAATAATTTCTTTTTTTTATAGAATTTTTTTTATAGAACAAGTTCTATTGAAATTTATAATCAAATCATTTTTGTCGTTGTTATAGTGAAATTCCATGGGATTAAGAACAGACATAGTATCAAGAAAGATTTTTACGAAGATTTTTTTGACCAAATATTTAAGGAACGCATTTCTGCTTATTTACAATTCTGATTCTATTTCTCTAAATTTATCTCCGTTTTAATGATCACGCGTAGACACGCGGAGTCAGTCATTCGTATTCTAAGCCAGTCAAGTCACAAAACATCCTAGCCAGTAAATATGCAATTCTGAAACTACGTCTTATTCGACTAAAAAAAGCATAATGTAATGTATATACACGCGCCTCACAGATTTATCAATACATACAAAAAGCCTATATAAACATTCTCGCATGCTACCGCGACATACACAAAAGATATATCGAATCCTCGTGTCTTTTTATTTAATTCAATTTATACTTCCTTCGTAAATATATCCCACATCCGGACAAAACGTGTATTTTGTTCCACGAGTACCGCGCTAGTATCTCACAGTGCATATCGATGATCGCGCGCAAAAGCGTACCACGATCAAAGGGCCAGGGCCTTAACATCAAAAGGGCCTGGCATTATCCCGTACCGCGAGACATCCGTAAGATTTCTCCCTGAAATGATCCGTGGGCAACTTCCGGACGAAGTTGCCAATGACCCGGGCCGATCGATTCTAGAGGTGCGGAAGTTTTATTGCGAAAGTCTGATCGCGTAAAAGCTCCTTTACGAGCAGTTTAATACTTGGGACCCAGCAAAGACGATGGCCGCGCGCCTCCTTTCTCTTTGGTACCAACACGTAGACGATTCCGAACTTAAATTACGCCCTTACGGCCCACGGTGGGGCCACATAAATCTCCCCCGCACGTGCGCGAAGATTTAAAACAGCTCGACAGGTTTTTTGCCCGTCATCCGTCGGGGTTCTCGAATTAAGCGGGGCTCCCGTCGAATTACTCCCCGAGATTTATTCCCCGATCATAATCTTTCCCGGGGAAAAAGTCTCGAGGGGGGATAAACCGGGTATTGGATTGATTCTTGAAATATGTCGTACATTATTTCTCCGCCTATTACATTATTCAAGGACGTCGTTATCGCGGCTGCGTCGTACACTGGCGGGATCGAATTCTCCCGTGGCTGCTCGAAAGATTATAACTCATCGGCCAATGGATCAAATAAGAGCGTGGCGGAGGATGATAGGGGGATGGCTTGGTACTGGTTAGCTGCGTAACGCGGTTTCGCTTTTTTAACGCTGAACTTATCGAAGCGGTCAAAATGACTGGTCATTGATTTATTAGAAAAATTCGTGTACCTCGTAGGAGAGCATTTTTTAGATGTTACACTATTTTACGGCAGAGTGTGGATCGTTCTGTTAATCTATTTATATCTCTTCTCAGTTCTCTGTTTCTTTAAGGATATATGTAATGTACATAAATATATCCAGAAAATGGCTGGTAAGTTTAGTGTTAAATACTGAACAATGGTAGGATAAGGAAACCGGGTGAAAATTCATGTTGATGTTATATGTGTGCTTTAAATGAATGATCGATCTACTTATTACGTTATATAGATATCGTTGAATAAGAGAAGAATTCGAATAGCACTATCCTCTTCTCCGAGAGACAATCGTGGTTACGAAGCAGAAGTTTACAGGCAAGAGTGTTTCAACTCACAAATGGATATTTAAGTACAAGCATATTATTCGTGTAATATTGCACACCTACAACGCGTACCACAAACTTTGATACAAATCGAACGTAGATCGTATCTACAACAATGATGACTTTCACGAACAGCACTATCCGCACTATCCGCTATGGAAAACATTTAAAGTACTGTCCATGAAATTTCTAATTTTCTCCGATCTCTACGATCGACAAATCCTCCCAGATAATTCTTAAATCACGATTTTGATATAGACAGTGGATACTTCTCGAGGGTTTAACCAAAAATAAAGAAATCTCAACCAAGACCACGCGATATTACCAAAAGCGCGGTACGAAGAATTCCCAAAAGCGCACCGAGGCATTTATACTCGTCCCAGGGCACGTTCCAAGCGGCTCCACGAACTTCCCAACGCGGTCCAATAATCGAGGACGATTAGTCGACCCTCTGGACATCCGCGCTGTCTCGCGAAAGTAGAGGATAAAGCGTCCCCTCGGGCCAGGGCCGCAGCGAGGCGATGGTGGGCCTTGGAAGGCGGATACGGGAAGCAAAGCCGGTGCACGTTTTACACTGAATCTACCAGCCACTTTCTGGACATACGAGTATTTATATATACGATGTATATCCTTACAGAAAAAGGCTATTAACCCTATGCAGCCCAATGATGATATTTGACATCATCTATATAATCTGCTTCTATTAATCGAGTAACCCTAAATTGTGTTTCTTGCAAATTTAATTTCGCTAAAAATTTCAGGTAAAAAATGATAATTTGAGTTGTAAAGGATTAAGGAAAGATACGAGTAGAATGATTCACACTTAGCTGTAGAATTATAGAAAATGCCAGAAAATGCCCTCTTACTGAACGTAATAATTTTTTTAGGAAACGACTAATCGGTAATTTTGACCGCTCTGTAGGTTTAGTTTAAAATGTCGCCTTAATTCCGGGCGATTTAATTTGTATTAAAGCAGCGCCTTAATTTTCTGATCGCGCAGACTGGCTATAGGGACAAATAAATCTGCTCGCGTATTATCCGTCGACGAAAAACTAATTAACCTTTAACAATGAAACGTACCCCACGAATAATTAGAATCGACTCAAACCGTACTAGAATAATCACTCTCGTTCTTACCATATGCAATCAACAATATTTTCCCCTCAATCGTTGGTCGTTATCGATACATCTCCGTACCTTATGGCACGTTTTAACCTCGTTTAAAATAAGTTGACTTTTATATTTAATATCCACACATACTTTGCAGATGCTCAATCGTAACCTGGATAAATCCCATATTTCACATTTCGTCCCAATAATTCCTAAATAAATCCTATATTTTCACATTTATATATAGATTTAACCCACTCACTGCTAGATAAATTTACAGAGTCTTACCCTGGGTGCCAAGACTTTATTTGAAAGAAAACACAGAATACGACAAAATCTAATAATATCAATAAATCCTTCGCTCATAGACGAAATGTATAATGAGAGAAATAAACCCACAGTGTCACCCATGATTGTGCCGATACCTACATATTTTGCGTGAACATACTGACCAATCGCAATCGAACCAAACTTGTAGCGCGAACTACGAGATATCTCGTAGTTAAAAATCTCGACTCACACCCTTACTACGAGATATCTCGTAATTGGCAGCGAATGGGTTAAATATACCCGTAGAGAGCTCACTGTCATCGCTCTTCCTCTCTTAAAGGTCACTGACCCAAGTCTATTCGATCCAAAAGCAACCTTCCTCTGGGACCGCATAAACTTCGGTCACTGACCGACTGTTTTCATTCCTACGATCCGTCACACCCGAAGTCATTGCCCGATTAGTAGCACTGTACATCGCTCTGAAAAACTAATCGAGCGGGAGCACCGCCGGGCGGCCAACCGATACGCGTCCCTGGCAAATAATCCCTCCTGCTCCCCGCGCCGCCATCCCGTGCGTGTGCGCAAGAATTCGCCGGGCGCTGAGCGCCGTTAGAATTTCCGGCGGCGGGCCGAGGCAAAAACCGAAACCGCCGGGGCCCTCTGTATCCGCCTATCTAAATAGTTGGCCGACTCCATAAATTCGGCTGCTTAATGCCGACTCGCGCCACTCGCTAACCCCCTTTATGCACGGTGCATAGGCCCGCAGGCGCTGCGTATCAACCTCTGGTTATCGTGGATATCGCGGAACGGGACCTGCTAGACGAAGGGAGAGAGAGTGAGAGAGTGAGAGAGAAGGAGAGGGTGAGGAAGAGAGGAGGATTACCTGGGCAACGCTTTTTCGGGTAAATCAGAGCCAAATTTTGCGTCCCTCTCTCTGTTCGGTTTAGGGAACTTTACTATTTTGGGAAATTGTATTCCGTCAGGTTTTGCGTAAGGTTCGATGAAATAGCGAAGGATACTAGTGTTTATATGGTTTAATAACGAAGAGAAATAAGGAAGACATGAGTGTTAGGTGGATGGAATTGGAATAGGATAATATTAGGTTGACACCGGTACACAGATATTAAATACTCTACTCGGTCCTGGTCGGCTCTCGGTTCACGCACCGATTGTTAGTGCTCTTGAGACTACTCGCTTTCGCTTACGCAGGCACGCAGATTCGTACGCGTCGTCCCTGCGTCCCGCAGGATCGTTGAGTTGAAGAGGAATTTGTGGTATTTTATTCGTATTTAAGGTTAGAAACACCGAAACGGTCAAAGTGGCTTGGCAGTTGTTCCTTGGAAGAATTGGTTTATCTGTACAGCGGAATGTTTTCTAGGTTTCTTGAAAGATTAAAAAAGGAAGCTTGCAGACCAATATGATTGAAAAAATTCACGTCGCAGAAGCAGAGCGACGCAGTGAAACGCGATTTTTACCTTTGCGTATTTAGGTAATAATCAATGCTTATTTAAGTAATAATCAACGTATCATATTCCGTTGAAATATTCTAACGCGAGGAAATAATTCAAATACTTTATAAGAGAACGGGACGATCGTTTGTTTGGCTAATATCATTGCTCATTATGATTTGGGTTATAAATTAGTTAATAAATATAAATAACGCTTTGAATATCCTCGTACAGAATAGCGAATCATTTATCGGGTATTGTTAGAACTGTCCGGCGAATGCGCCTGGTTAAATTTACTTATTTTATTCGCCCAGCCTCGCGAATATTTCGTATCATTATAAACCCACATTGGTCGGATTATGGGTGTGGCTACATTTCCATGATTACGGGGGAGGAGGGGAATTACTATCGCGAATTTATGTAGTTTGTTACCGTCAGTCAGACGGCTAACATCGTTGAATCTAATTGACAGCCTGTTCGGTTAATTTATATTTAATTATACGATCAGATATGGGGATTTTTCGATTACGGCCATTCATCGAATTGTAAATCTATTTTCGGCCTCGCGAGGCCGTTAATACCGTGAAGAATCTCTTTCATCGATATTCACGATTTATGCTCGTAGCTGAATGTATAAACGTCATTCGCTGCATCTCTCGATATGCCTCATTGATTTACGCACGTTTTATATGATCCATGGCAATATATTTTAATGTATTGATTTAAACAAAAGCATTTCCATTGGCGCACGGCCTTCACCTGTATCAGCGCATAAAATTCTTTTACGAAGCTGTATAATTTATCGACGCCGATTAATAGCGCGATGCGGTTTATCGGGAGTAATATAGCCATTCTCTAACGCATCCTACTAAATTTTGAGTACTTTATAGATCTCGTTATCGTGCATAAAGTTTTTTCACTTTACTGCAGCTGTACTGACCACTGATTCTTAGTGGAGGCCAGGAGTACCATGTCACAGAGCTGTTCTATTAATTTATACAACGTATTACTTTCACGGTACATTACTATTTGAGGCGTGGGATCAAATTTACACACTGCTGGACCGGCCTGACGACATCTCAGATATTTATAGGCACTGCATACAAAGCACGTCCGTGAATAATGTAATTTGTATTAAACGAAACCCTGCATACTCTTGATGCAATTTTGATTCCTTCGCATGGTCCTTTTAGAAATTCGCGTAATTGATTTTGCATTATTTTACACCGTATCTTCATTTTACGTTTCGTAAAATTATTAAAAAATCTTCGTCCCATTTGTTGCAAAGGAACGTACCGACCGAGCGTCTTTAATTTTGTTTTAACAAAACCAGCTTATGTATCCTCCGGCTGGACTTTGTACGCACGACGTCCTTTCAAGGAGTAATGGTGATCCCTCCACGTGAAAATCAGATTTTCACGGCAGCCTCCTCACAATTTCAGTTCTTTTAACTTGATTCAGCCTCGAGGGAGAAGGCATAAGGACTCATCATGCTTCGAATCTCAAACCACGGGAATTATGACATATATACATACATATACATATACATATATATATACACATAAATAAATAAATAAATATAT
>JBCFXI010001852.1:0-37924 GCA_038496175.1 Ampulex compressa
TATATATATTTCAGGTTATTGAAATTTGTGATGCGCGCTTAATGGAGCATCGAGATCAATTATTAGCGGACCGTTAATAAGCTATAGATATTTATTAGCAGAATTAATGCGCTGGTCCGAAATCCTGGCGGGCCTTCGTGTAAATCAGCCCACGGATGGATTGATGTAATGACAGGTCAGTGTTTATCGCGGACACGCGTCCCCTGATATCCGTACTTCGATATTTTCTTAATGATTCCAATAAATCCACGCTGTTCCCTTTATCCAGTATGTACACCTTGATAAACATCCAACTCTTCGTTCTCCCCAAAACTCGAAACAGCGAGAAATCATTGTAAGACGCGGCTCTCCATTAAACGAACAGCGCCGCTTTCATTAACGGTTTATCGGCGCTCGCGCTTTTAATCGATGAAACTCGAAATTAATTCGAATACTTCCGAATTATTACATGCGGCTTTCGCAGGCGCATTGCACGTTGGTTTCATCGATATGCAGATTTATTTATTATCCCACCGCTGGGCTATCGCTGCTTTTGATTAATGCACGCATTAATCCACCTTATTACCCAGATTTTCCCTCGATCTCGCGCCGAGTTAGATTTGATTCCAGCAGGAAATAATAATCGCGATGCCGTAGCCCGATACCGTGAAATAACGTTGGCGCGCTGCAAGACTGGAATAAACGAGTTGAGGCTTCGTAACGAGGCCCTCCGATTGCTCGATTTTCCTATGCAAGCTGCATATCGGTGATTACATTAGCCAGGGAGTTCGACTCTCCGCAACTATGGAGTCTAATAGTCCGAGCGAACTCTTTGCACTCGAAGCGCTGGTTAGCTTCGTTAAGGAAGTTGATAGGTTCGGTTGGAAGTGGTGGCTTGACCAAAAGGCGGAGTATCGAGCGATTATTGTTCCTCGGCATTAACCAATCATCGGTGTTTAAGAACAATTGGACAGAGTCAAGATCGATCACACTGGGTGATAGTAAAAGTGGTAAAGCATAGAAATGAATAGTTATTATGCGTATTAAACTTCTCTTCTGCTGGTTTTTTTTTTTCCCTAAATTCGAGGTTTTATCATAGAAAAGAACTGATTATACATTTATGATTCAGAGTATCGTCCATCGTTGGTGATAGTAAAAACCAAGTAGTACACCTATTTTAAGGAGTATAAGTGTGCACGAGTGCAAGAGCGTTCTAGTTATTTGCACAAAATCGCGAAGTATACCCTAGCTCTAGTAATTCAGAACCCACCTTGAACAGTAGATCATAAACCAAATAACCTTAGCACTCGGTGCCAAAAATCGTTAAAAAAAAGAGAGAGAGAAAAAACGAAGTAACAATTGAATCGACGAGGGAGGAAAAGGAAGCGGACAATTCTTCAACGACAGGAAGCTCTTGCATTGGTTTAAATAAAGCCGGGATTTAATAAGGTTTATCGGCCAGTCAATGCAAAAGACTGGAGCCATAAATAAAGGCGATAAGGGAGGATCCGGAGGTATGAGCTCTCGCGTGCGCGCATCGCCGACTGTGAAGCGCGTTGCACAGGTGTTGGCCCCTCGCTGCATAAGCTCCCCCTGCTTCAGCGGCGCCGTATTAAAACGGCCTTAATGCATTCGCTGGCAGCCATTTAAATCCTCTTAAACGGCTGCAAATCGGCATTTAAAGTCGGGGACCGTTATTAAATGACAATAGTTTCGAAGAACCTCTGTAACCTGTTTATCTTCGAAGGTATTTTAATGAACCGAACGCTGCTCGAGAAGTGAAACGTTCCTCTATATGGTGTGTCCCGAAATTGACGCAAGATTAGAAAAGTTGAAGGAAAAGTGTTAGTAAAACCGTGGAGGCCATTTGTATATACTTTATGAATCGATAAGAAATTGATAATAAGTGAAAAAAAAGATCCTTGGAACATAGGAACAAATGTATGTATAGATTAATAAGAAATTTACAATTTTAGGAACAAATGTATTAATAAGAAATATTATAGATTACAGAAGATCGATAAGAAATTTACAATTTTTAATTATAAACCTGTGTTTTTCTTTATGAAAATTATTTTCCGCTTGAATTTTAGGACTTGCGTGAGTTTTGGAAGACACCATATATATTCCTGGAATAAAGATAATTTATGGACGGAGATTCTCCGTTCATAAACTAAGGTGAGCATTTCCGCTGGACGTAGGATCTCCTTCCATAACAGCGAAGGGGTTAACGACCGCGCGCGGTGCGAGAGCTGTATGCAAATCGCGGGGCTGGTCGAATTAAAATGCTCCTTTCGCGGCACTGGCCAAGCATTTTATCGCATCCTGACCATCCAAAGGACGGAAACTCACGATCCGCGTCGAGCACGAGCTTCGTGAACGTATGCTCCCTGGCCGCCATAAGGCACCTAAATCATATTCGCCTGTGTACTTGCCGCGCTCGTATTAAAAAAAAATAATCGTGCTGTTATATTAATGAGAATATTAGAAATATTTAGATTATTCAGAAAATACTATCGAGAATTTTATTATCGCTTAATCAAACTCGCGTTGCTCCCAATGTAGTATGATATCAAATTAATAAAAATAGTCGTTCCGCGAAATTTTAATTATAAATATTATTAACGATTTTTCAACGAATTATTCAAACTTTACCTTGGACAATTATCAAACAAATCTCATTAAAAATTTCAGCATCCATTTCACGTTTGCGTTTTACGATGATCGATTCTCTCACTCTTTCTATTGATAAGATCCTCTCTTCCGCTCTCCTCCTCGTCAATTCTCAATCGAATAATCATCAAACAAATCTCATTAAAAATGTCGGCATCCATTTCACGTTTGATGCTCGATCGATGATGCGTTCGATGCTCGATCATGATCGATTCTCTCACTCTCTCTATCGATGACAATACTCTCTCCTCCTCGCGAACAACTCTCAGTTATGAGCCAAGCACGAGAGGCTCGGCTGGAGATCTCGTTTGCATAAAATTCGACGCGGGATAATATGCAGCTCGCCTATCGGAAAAGGGCGTGTCGATGGAACGATCCACCAAAGAGGCGGAGAGTCCGGCGGATATCAGTAGGAGGAACAATTTCGCCAACTGGCCGGAATGGAGAGGAAAAGAATGCGCTCGTCGCGAAAAGGATCGCGCCGTTACGGATGAGTCTGCTCCTAATGGATGGCGGTCTTTTCAGGGGAGGACGCTTCCCCGAATTCTCGTAAAGCGGACGCGAAATACGGGCCCTTGCCAATTCTGTTGGGATTAAAGCCTAGCGCAATATTGACGAGGAAATAAGAGCGCGAGCTGCTGGGCGCTGTCCAAAAATTACGCCCTCAAGAATCATTCCGGCAGTTCGTCCCGCCGGGGATTGTCTCTCCGGATCGTCCATCAAACCTAGGAGCTCAATAGGCGGAGAGTAATGATGGCGCTTTAGAAATTTAGGACTGGAAAACCTGCGCTGGTTTGTCGTAAGGAGGATCCTCGCTTGTAGGGATCGATATTTCTCTTGATCTCAACGTCGAGTGAATGATGCAAAGCGAGTTCACGCTATTTTTTTTTCTTTTGGTTTGTTTTCTTCTTTGCTTCTTTCCTTTTTTCTTGTGTTTCTTGTTGTTTTTTTTATTTTTTTTTTGACACCAACTGCTAAGGTTATTTAGGACTTAAGGACTTATAAGGACTTAAGGACACCAACTGCTAGGAGCTACTGTTCTAAGGTTGGTTTCGAACCACTAGAGCTGCAGTATACATATTACATGGAAGAAAGATGATGAGTCTCTCGCGTGTAAATCCTAGCTACGCTTAATTTTAATCTGGTATCACGGAGCTTGGACATTCGATGGACTCAATTTTATTTTGTGCGGGGTCATAATATTTTTGTTCGTTTCTTCCACGCCATTTTTCGTAACTCTCTCAATTTAGCATTGTTGGTTATTAATTCGATTTCAATTTAGAATCTAGTAATCGTCTTTAATAACCGCCCACACAGCGAGTGAAGGGAATATCGCTATTCCACGGAAATAAAATAGACGATTCAGTCGTGCGAATGTCCAAGATCGACGAAGTGGAGCTCGTAATGACTCGTCCTTATGAAAGTTATTGAGCAATTCGCGATGAATTCGATTTTCCCAGACATCTCGCTTAAGTGACTTACGCGAACATCGACATGCTCCATGGCATGTGCGAATTATACCGGCAGGAGATGCAGTCGCGAATGCAGCTCGTAAATCGAATACGAGGTCCAGTCGAGGACCACCTTGTAAACCTATTATCGTAATGGTCGGTTCAGCGGCTGCATTGTGATTCGTGGTAACGCGTTTAAACGCGATAACGTTTCGAGCATAAGAGGCGATAACGTGTAATTGGAGCGTCCTGGTCCTCGATTCACGAGAAATACCCAAAGCCACTTTACGTTCTTCCGATAAAAATAATTCCTCGCGTGGTTTCGTCTCGAATTAAACGAGAAACTTCCGCGAATATATCGATAATTTCTCCAGAATCAGTCTATAATAATCGCATGGATAAAAACTCATATCTCCAAACGATACGTCGGAATTAATATTCCCGAAGTATTTGGAGAAAACCAAGGAAAATTGATTAATCATCGAAATGTGTAACGCTGTAACGCTCCGCTCTACAGTGCGAGGTCCTTATCAAACCAACGCATAATCAATGTTTTTTTAAATCAACTGACGTGACAACAAGCGAAAACCAAAAAACTAACCATGGTATACGCGAAACCACAAAATCTCCGCTTACTTTACAGAGAAAATCTTTTTCACGAAGAGAGATACGAAGATCCCAATTCCTAGGATAGTAAAAAGAATCTTAGAGGTCGACGCTTGTTAAGCTGATAAAAAAGAAAATGCCCCAACCAGAAGGATTTATTTCCATTTCAACTGCGCTCTCGCGGGGTCCCCTCGAGGAGAATTAGGAGAAAATCCAAAATTAAACAGCGTACAGCGCGTGGCGTATAATCGCGGCGAGAGGCGCTCGGGGATGAAACAAATGCATAAACAACAAAGTTCGGTCCTTTGTACTCGCGGTATTAATCATTCCTACGCATCCTTTGTGCCCGTGCCATTAATTACGCGCGTTCGAAAATTCCGGCCCCGCTGGAAGTAAGCGCCGGACTTTTGGGGGAGCGGATGGAAGGGGAAGCTGGAGGCAATAACCGGCATCGCGATACCTTAAACGGCCCCGTAAACTCGAGAAAGGCCGGCCAAAAATGTGCCGCGCTTTTGAGCGACCTGGCCATAATCCCCCCCCTCTGTTTACACGCCGGAAAGGGCTTTGCCAAGGGTGCCGGCCCTCCCTGACATCGCTCTTCCCTTAAAACACATGCCAGGCCAGGGTTATTGCGATCCACGACTCGGATGCGAGAGGATCTCTTAATCTGCGCTTACATCTTCGCGGATTTATGGCCGCCGGGATGCAGAGAAGCGCGAGTGCGAACTCTCGCTGCTCTATACGAGCCACGGTATTTTTCACGGCGCCTCCAAAGGACAAATTCGCGAGGATAACTTCGCTGACAAGGGCGTATGATTAACGGCACTGCACTCGTAGCGGCATGGGTGTATTATTTTATGCTTATGATGTTATGAACATATTTATTATTTTTTTTATGAATTATGTATTATATATTATTTTTTGTTATTTAATTTTTTCTATATATATATATATATAGAATATTATGTTAATAATGTAAATCATTTTTTATTATTTAATTATTTTCTATATATATATAAAATATTGGGATAATATCATAATTATAATTATAATCTCAAAAAATGAATTTTCTATAAAGAAGAGCGATTTTACTAAGAAACTCAGTGGTAGAAAAAAATTTTTGGTAATTTTCCGACAAGTTTCAAGAGAACGTCCGACAAATCAAAGATAAAATAAAGTACTCGATTGATCCTAGCCCCCGCGCAGAGATCAAAGTGGTTATTATCGATCGATATATTTTATAATAATGGGGAATACATTGAATTAGCTGTTCGAGGGAAGAGGAGCTCGTAGTCGATGGAACATACTTATCGACACGAAAATCGCGTTTAATCAGGAAAGTTCATGGACCGACGAATCGTCCTTTGTCGGTTAGTCGATGGACAGAATGTCGAGCTACGAGGGTGTACTTCGCGCAGCCACTGCTAATTTGTACTCTCTCTTATGTGTAACTAACTAATTAGCTAACTGCCTGCCATTATGGAAGCAGAGGGGTTCATCGCCGGCACAACCTACATCAGCGGCGTACTTTATTAAATTAACACGGTTCAGGTCGACGTCTCGAAAACCCATGTCAACTCGAGTTTCCTTTATCCTGATCGATCAACCGTGTAAATTCACTGGCGATGGAAAGCAGAGTTCCTCCTCCACGCTCTTTTCCTTCTCGAAAAGCTTCTTCTACTTCTCGAACTATTTCTTCTACAATACTTAGGAATATGCGACTCCTAACCGATATTGTTCAATGACAAGTAAATGATTCTTGTCACGTAAATATATTGTTCAATGACAAGTAATAATATTTCATTCACTCGCTACGTGGACGATTATTAAAAACGATCACTAAGCGCTACATTTAAATCTAACAATAGAAAATTGGAAATTGGATTGGTATTACGTAAACTGCTGAGAAAGTAAACAGCTTCTTCTAATTCTTAAAAAAAAAGTAGAAAAATTATCCAGCACGATCAATCCTTCATAAACCAGGTCGACTTTCAAAATCACGTACCAGTATATCTCGTCGATAGATCGACTTCACTGCAAAGCAAGGAGTACTCATTTCACTCCTTCCCTTCGATTCCCAGCTCTGACTTTGCGACATCAAAGCAAATACAAGCGAAAACAATTAGACGCCTAAAGGGTTGATGAAAATCTCGATTCGCCCGAGGGGCGCATAAAGATTTAATATCGGCTCGTCCTCCAAACGAGTTCCTCCGCCAGAAACTTCGGCGTGCTTCTTGCTTCCGCCTCGGAAGGTAAACGCCCTGTTCACATTTGCATTCGTGATTTAATTACGGCCTCTTCCGGAATTTTACCCCGGCGGAAGAACTTCGGAGCCCCGATTACGTTCTTCTTCGAGGCCCGATTTTCCCTATGGGTAACGAGAGTTTCGTGCCCGTAATTAAGGCCGCGCGATAGGCCGCCAGATATTTTCCTGCGCTCGTTAAAGGAGCGAATTCATTTGACTCCCCGATAAAACACGGCGCTCGCTCTTTCGAATCGTAAAACTTTATTCCTCCCGCGGCTTTACGTGCGGCGCCACGCCGATTGACCCGGGATCCCCAATAAAGAGACATTTTTGAGTCTTGTATTTGCATCCCCCGGATAGCGGATCGTTTAAATGTATTTTCGAACCTTCGATCGGATTTTGTTATATTATATACACACCAACGATCGTTCCACTTGAATACTGAACTCCGCGTTTTATAAAAAAAACCTTTTTCTTTTTCTTTTCGAAGAGATGAGAATTTCTGCGTTTTATAAATAATCTCTGTTCTTTTTTCCTTCGAAGAGAAGAGAATTTTTTTTCTTTTGAATTCATTTTTCTGCTAGGGTCATTTGGCCTAGGACCTACTGTTTAAGGTGGATTTCGAACCACCAGAACTAAGGTATACGTATCACCTGGAAAAACCAGAGGTGATGATTTTTAAATGTTTTCCAAACAATGGAGACAAAATTTCCTTCGTTTTACTTTCTTTGAGAGAAGAGGGGAGATCGGGAATGTCAAAAATCTCGATGGTCAAGAAGGTGGCGGGCAGTGTGAAGTATTCAGAATCCTCGAAATATCCTGAGCCTGCATTCCATTCGGCCTCCTTTCGGCATAAATCGTTAATACGCGAGGGAAAAGAGGATAAATCCTCGCAGGGACGCATAGACTTTTACGCGCCACCGCTGTAGCCCGCGCGGAGAATAAATGCGGGCTGCGGGGGCGCTGGGGGGAGGAGAGGGGGGTTAATATTGCCCCGCGAGGGAGATTTATAACCTTGGCTGTTGTGTGTTTCAGGCCTCGTTTTACTCGACAGCACTGAAAACCCTGATCTCTGTGTCTACTGTGATACTGCTTGGCCTCATATTTGCTTACCATGCCTTAGAAGTTCAGGTGCGTATGAAAATTCAATTGACTCCGTGTAATATCCAGCCTTATGGTCCTGCATGCAAACAATCCTGCGTACCGCGATACGTACAGGCTGGATCAAAAGTACTGGGACAAACTTTCGGGGAGATCGAACGGGGTTTTCCTCGTGACTTTGTTTCAAAGGGTAAGGCGACTTTTGGTTTCAAAAAAAGGGATCATTTTTTTCAAGAGTATAATGAAAGCATTGGAATATTTGGTTAAGGTACTTTATTACATGCACGTTTAAGTGTAAGAAACGATTTTTTTTATTCGTTTTTGTTTCAAGAGGCTTCAGAACCTTTCACGCGAGGCCTTAAACGGACTTTCGCAGAGTTCAATATAGATAAAACCTAAAATTTGTAAGTAATACATACCAGAAGCTACTGGATAGCGTATGGAGATTTGAAAATACAGTTTTCTTGAAAAATGGTGTACGTTTTCACAAGCATCAAAACTTTTTTACCATTTTGCAAAAAAATGATATTTTCAAATTTCCGCACACTATTCAGTAGCTTTTGAAATACATTACTTACAAATTTTCAAGTTCTAGGTTAAAGCCTGCGTGAGCGATCGTGTTACCAAGCCTCGCATAAAAGTTTCTAAAGCCGCCATTTTAAAATAAAAACATATAAAAAAGATTTATCTCTTACACTTAAACATGCGTTTAATAAAGTAGCTTAACAGAATTTTCCACAACTCTTATTACACTCTTGAAAAATATCTGCCTTTTTTTCTAAGACCTGGACTGGCCTTAAGACTTAAGCGTTGGCCAGGTACTTTTGACTCACCCTGTACATTCAGTCCGATGCACCGGCATGGATAGGCGAGTTCCATCCACGAGGACATTTGTACGACTACCTGTTAATATCCAGGGATATTGCGTTGGAAGCTTGTAACGATTCCCCGCCGACTGTTTCGAAACTTTGGTAATCGCACTTCGTATCATTTCTACCGGAATTCGCGGCGTCGCGTCGAAAACTCGCGGAGGCACTCGAATTCGCGGACGATTTACGCCCAGAATTCGCGTATCCGTAAACGTTTTAACGCATAATTCACGAGTGCGCGGATATTCGGCGCTTTTAGTTTGACCGGCCAGAGGAATTTTTGCGCCCTCCACTTTTTCCCCGCTCGGTCGCCAGCTTTCTTTTTTCTTTTTTTTCCTCGCATTCCGGCGCGCACTGCGTCACAAAGTATCCTTCGCTCGCCGGACCTGGCGTCGAGAACGATTAAAAAGCTCGTAGGAAATGTTTTGCGGACTTTAACGACTTCCGCGAGTTTCTTCCGCAACTTTGGTATCGATGAATGAATTAATGGAGCGCGGGGTAGAAGGGCGAAACGAATCGCCAAGGACGGGCCAAGCCGTAGTGTCTGCGATAATATCGACGACAGCGATGATAACAATAAGGAATATATTACGATTAATACGTTAATAATATGTCAACATAATACTGATCCTCCTAAGCTCGTCTGGAATTGTTTAATGACAAGTAAATTATTTTTGCGCTCGTAGCTAAAGTATCTCCACGTTGATTTTCAATTCGTATTTTTGTATTATACTAAAATATCTACCGTAATATCGATATAATTATATATTATATATATAGTTATTTAGCTATTTAATTATTTAACTATTTAACTTTTTAATTAATTTAAACTAATTTAGCTATTTATTTAGCTATTTAAGGAAGACAAGTGCCCTTTTCCAAGCACGCGTTAATTCCTGATTCGCGATTAAAACCTCGAGACCCAGGACTTAACCTTAAGAGACGAAAGTAGGTAATTCCCGCGAAATTCTCCGAAATCATAAAATCCAAGGGACGTGGCGCGAGAAAGCGCCGGGAAGATGTTCGAGGTGGATGAAGAAACGAGGCCGGAAACGGGGCTGATATTTACGGATGCCCGCCGCGACCCGAATACGTCGCTCCTTCCGGAGAAAATGGCCTTTGAGCGGTTCTGGAAGGATTTCCGATTAGATAGAAATGCTAAAAAGCCATCGATCCTGGAGCCACTGCCACTTTGGCATCGCTGCCACTTCCTCGCGATGTTTTCTCCCCAAATTTCGCGAAGCGCTTTCGAAAGGATGTCCGATGTTTTACGCGCCTTTGCTCCTCGGCCAATGGGATTCGAGGTGAAGAAGCTACGAAAACGAGTTTAAATCTAAAAACCAGGAACAGAAGGATTTTTGAGGATTATTTTAAGACGCCACGATGTAACCTGTTACATCTTCCAAGACAGCATCCTCTACCAACGATTGTAAAGACAACAGACCGTGTGAAAGATTTAGTATCTCGCGATTTAAAGAAGAAAACTATTCGAACTTTTTATAAGAGATCCTGAGAGGATTTTCGATTAGCCGAGGATACTGAGAAGTCTCGAGAGAAGCGGCTCGTCGTAGATTTTTAACGCGCATTCCGCCTCCTCGGTCCATCTTCGAAGTCGCTTTAAGTAGGTAATTCACTTTCTTCGAGGTTAACGTAATAAGAACGAGACGAAGAGCGGGGCCTGAAAGGGGAGAGAGGAAATAATCTCCAGGAGACAAATCCCGCGTCTTCCTCGCGATCGCGATACTTTGCCACGCGATCTTACAAGGATCTCCGATTAATCCGGGGAAAAAGCGTTGAGCGACTAAGCGGAAAACTCCTCGAGACGTTTGGATTTTCAACGCGCCTTGCGCCCTTCGAACGCCTCGATCAAACCTCGAATGAGCTTTAAATCTTTGAGACACGGTGGAATTAAAAGTGTCCCACCTTTTTGATGCACCGTAATGCAAAGTGGGATTATTTGAGTCCCATCCTATAACAATAAATTGAATTAAATTGTTTTTTATGTTCTTGCGTTATGTAATTTCGTTGTTAGTAAAAATATGCCAATTTTGCTTGATTCAAACCGCGATAAAACTTCTGCGCAACGTGGGTCTATTTTAATAACTGAAATCCTGTGCCGCGAAGGGTTAAATCGCTGTTCTTCGACATTAAAGTCATGAACGAAATAAAGATCATATGCGCCTTGTAAATGGCGGTGTAATTCCACTCAACTTCGCGCTCTTGCAAGGATAAAGACGACGAAGGTACTCTTGTCTGCTTCGAGGAGCTTATTAATCCACTTTTTTGGGCGCCGCATTCATCGCCATTGTGGATGCCGATTGGTGGTATTATTAAGACGAGACTTCGTTTCTAGGAATGCAGGGTTCGAGCTTTGCGTGGATTAAATGCTTAAGTATTATCATTTCACGTGAAAACTCTTTAGGTATTAAAAGTCTTTAGGTATTGTATTTCCAATCTGCTTGCTTAAGTATTACCATTTCACGTAAAAACTCTTTAGGTATTGTATTTCTAATCTGCTTGCTCGTTCTTGGTCTAACGGAGCACTTATTCGCGCGCTTTATATTTTAATCCTGCATCTGCTTTCGTGGAGTTAATTAGTGTACGTATAGGTACTTTGTTAGATCGAGAATCACTGATCGATCTTAAATGCATTATTTTGTCTCTAATAGACGACATGGAGATTTAAATAGTCGCTTATACATCAGGATTTAACAGGCAAAGCAGAATTTAAATCCTTTACAACCTTCATGCCTACGCAGCATTCGATTTACACAATGCGGATAATAATAAAACGAATGATACTCATTATGTGAGTATTAATTGAATGTATTATGATTAATACTGATCGTTACTCCTCGATATCGCCAACGAAGCAAAACCTCGAAGGCCGAAATATCGAATGAACATCGAACTTTGCTCATCGACGTAACGACGATCGATTGGCCGCAGCGCATTACTCCGATCACGATTCGCAATAATACGCCAACGCCCCGAACCTCTGTGAAGCGATAAAGGTAAACACGCGGCGATGCACTCGACACCGATACTGAAATTACATCTGCAAATATTTCGGTTTCCATACCGAATATCCGCTCACCCGACTCTCCTTTTACGCGATATTGTTTTTACGCGCGATTTTGAAGAGTGCGGCTGCCTTCGTCTTTTTTTCCTCATCGCTGAAGAAAAACAAATCGTGTAATGCAAATAGAGAAATTCGAGCGGATTTTTTTTTCATCGTGTCATCTTAAAATCGTGCAAAGGAGTATCTGGATATTAGGAGTACAATTTTACTTCTATCGGTTTCTTTTTTCCAAAATTAGGGCTTTATTGTAAAAGAAAAAAACTTGTTACTCCATCCTTGGCTACGACCGAAGCAAAGTTGCATGCCTAATACACGTCCAACCCGAGCAAACTCAAAGAGCCCCGCGAACGTTCCGACAAAAAGTGTCGAAGTTCCTCGCGAATGTCCCGGAGAAATTTCGAATTTGACATTCCAGGAGGAAAATCGCCGATATCCCACTTCGTGTCCAGCTTCGAAATTAATATCCGCTCCGGGCCTTCGCATTCCCGCGCGTTCCTTCCCATCGACGAGGCCGAGTCGCGAATAATTACCGAGGAATGACAAAGTGTCCGTCAGGAGTAGCAGGGGTCTGACGAGCGGCGTCCTCTTCTACTTAATCGGCGTTAGCCGTACAGCGGGATTGATTAATCGACAGAGGAGCCACTGAATTAGTCCCGATAATTAATAACCTCGTCGACGTTAATTGAATGATCAATTAAGGTCGAGCATTCTTCCCAGGGGGAGGGGAACTTATTTCCATCGAATCCCCGTCGTACAATTATGACTTTCGAGATGATTTAAAGGGTCTCGATGACGACGGATGGCTAATCGAGACGCGATTATCGATCAAGCTGTCGTCTCGGCCAGTTCATCGAGAGTTGTAATCGGGCACTGCTGTATTAGCATATCGAAGTATATGAAGCGTGTCGAGTGGAGGATGGATCAAAGTGACAGCTTGCCTAATCAGGATCGCACCTCCATAAACCATATATTATATATATTAATAACCCTTTAGCGATTAGAAAGTGTAACAGAAATTCCAATATTATCATTCCACGCGCCTAAAAATGTTGAAAATTCTCGTTAAAAAAACATTCCCGCGAGTCCACTTTGCCTTGTAATAATCAATATCCCCAGGCCACTACGGCGCGTATAAAAAAAATATAAAAATACAAAATGAATAAAAAAAAAAGTCGCAGACGTAGGAATCGAAGTAAGCATACATGTAAACTCCTTCGATGAAGAAGACACCTCGAGAAAGAAGGATCGAAAGTCTCGTAAAGCGCAGCGCCGTAAATTTCGCCGATTTCCAAGGGAAATTACGCGGCACTCGTTTCGACCGTTTTCGTAGCTCCAGTAGCAAACTCCTTGCTTCGACCGACGTTTCGAGGCGCGTCGTCGCCTCCTTTTACGACACTCCGCGCCGCCAATATTGCGGTCGGCCGTGGATCGCGCTCGTTTCAGGTTAACGGCGATCCATCGGCAAATCTGGATCCAGTAGGGATAACGCGCTTTATACAGCGGCGTCCACGGCATCGATCCAAAATATATCGAACTTCGTTCCATCAGATCGCATTAACAGGCCAGCAGCATCTTTGGTCCGCGCTTTTCAGCGGTTCGAAATCGACAGCAAATATGAACCTTGCATTGAGTCGTGATTGGCGGCGCTGATTCGTGGCCTCGATCCGAAATACATGGAACTTTATGTCCCTCCATTAGATCGCATAACCTTTGGGCGGGAATTTTCGGCGGTTCGAAATCGAAGCAAATATTAACCCGGCATGGATAATAACGCGAGCCGTGGTGGTTTGTACTATTGATTGGTAGCGTCGATCTACGAAATACATCGAACTTTGGATCCCGTGAACGGGCGCAGCCTTCGCTCTCCTATTTTCGCCGCCTCGAAATCAAAGCAAATGTCGATCCCGCATAGATAATAATGCGAGGCCTGGTTTACAGCGGCGCGACGGACGATAACTTGGCGGAATCGCGGCTGCATTTCTATTTACAGGCCCGGTGCATAATGCGGGTAATTACAGGGAGGAGACGGACAATAGGGCGATTTTCTGCGGTGCGGAATGGATTTCGCGTGCAAAATTCTCTTGGGCGCCGATTCGCCAGGAGAGGAAGGTCTGTGTGATCCTCGAACGCGCGCTCGTTGTTCGCGAGAATTTGGCGAATAATAGAATATTCAAATAAAAATGACGAAGAGCTCGATGAATAACCGTGGAATATTCAAATATTCGAATAACCAAAAATAGGATAGGATTTACGCGAGCTGATCTACGAGCCTTTTGGAATTTTAACGAGTGAACCATCGGTGTACCATTAATATTAAACACTGCAGATATATTTATACATGTATATCTTAAAAGGTTAAAATGTCCAAAAGGACGAGGCTTCTCGATAAATTTTCGCGGAACATTTTTGGCGCGTAGGAGCATCCAGAGTCCTGGAAAATAAGCCGGCATAAGTCCGTCTAGAACATTTTCCACGTTTAAGGAGCTCCGAGGATCTACGTAATAAGGTAGTACAAATCCTCCTGGAACATTTTCGACGTCTAAATGTCTCTAAAGTCTTGCGAAATAAGACGACGCACTATTGACCCGCTGAAAATCGTCCTGGGAGAAGAAAAGCCCCGCGGAGCGTGGATCTCTCTACTGTACTTTAATAACCGAAAGTAGTTCCCTTTGGAAGAGGAGAGAGAGAGAGAGAGGAATATAGGGCGTACGGCAAAGCACGGAATATATATATCGTGGAATAGTCGGGCGAAAGGCGCGGGGACGAGGGCAAAGGGAATAATTCGTCTTTTTGTATTGGACATCGCGATTTAATTCTCCGTGCACGATGCACGACAATCGAGAATCGCACGCGTGGTACAAAGCCCTTTATGCCGGACGTAGGTTCGAAATACGTGGGATTATCGTTCCGAACGTGAAAGCTGCGATTTAATCGCGTTATTACGCGATTTCCAATTACAGAAGACGCGGACAGGCTGCGGTCGGTCGAAGCTCGGACCCGCTGTAATTTACAGGGGACCCCCTTTCTGATTTCGAAACCTGCACCGACGAATCCGAGCTCCAATCCAGTGGTAACGAACCGTATAAATCAGACGTCGGGCCGCTGGTCGAAATTTCTATCGGTCACAATCCCTCGATCCTCGTATTTCAAAGTGCAACCTAATCACGCCATCGAGACGCTACCGCATCGATGACCGGGATCTGTAATCCGTTAACCACTTGCCCGACATTGGCGAGTATACTCGTCGAAACTTGCACGCACTACTTTCGACATCTGTGGAATATACTGGTTAAATGAATTAGTTCATTTTCTCCAAGTTTTTTTTTTTTCTTTTTTGAATTCATTTTCGTTATCGACTCCTAAAGTTATTTGGTCCAAGATGTGGTGTTTAAGGATGGATTTTGAACCACCAGAGCTACAGTATATATATCATATGGAGAAAGTAGAGTAGATAGTATCGAGTAACCAAATCCAATCGGTGGAAGTAATTAATCAAAATTAAATACCTCCGAATTTTAAATCAAATGCGATAATTACAATTTTTTAAGTTTGCCGCCTCCGCCATATTTTCTTTCTGTCCTTCTTCCACAGCCGCTGTTACATTTCCACAAAGTTTGTTTCCAACGTGAGTCGAATTTCCTGTATTTTGTAAATCGTGAAGCGAATGTCTACAACAGTAGTCTGACTCCTTTTTTTACTTTCCTTTCCTTCTTTTTCTTCTTCCGAAGGATAGCCGGCTTCAATATTTAAGTTGATCCTTAAGAACGAAACTCTCTTTGGCGCCGCTCGTTACTAGCTTATTAAGGCAAATCCCGGAAGGATATACGCAAGAGCCTCGCCCGCCGTTGGAAAATAAGCAGACGTCGAAACGATTCCTCGTTAAATACCCTTCGACACTTAAATTACCCGCGCTTCCTGCCCCCTCGCAATTACAAAATAGCGCTTGTCGATAAACGAGACGCGCTCGTTAACATCGCGCAATCCCGATCTCTGCCGCGTGCATCGGTAATAATGCAGAAATTCAAGAACCGCGGGAAATTAAAACGATAAACCCGACATATCAATACCTGCCTCGCTCTTGCATTTTTAAATTCCACAGAGAAAATTAAATTCAACGCATTCAACATTCAACGCGTTTTATCGTCTCTGTATTGTCGACATATTCAACATCGTCCTTACATCCTCTTTATTCCTATTATCGCCTTTATATATTCAACAATCCGTACGCTTCTTAAAATACACGATCTATCGTCGGAAGATCCCAAAAGTAGAACGAGCGAAAATTCTTCCATGCTATTCCACGTCTCCTTAAACGCGCGGCCGGCGAAAATTCTCCTGCTAATAATTCCCCTTAGAAATACAGCAGCCTTCCACGCGCGGATATCGTATCGTGGGATATTCGCGAAATTGGCGAGGGTCCTTCGCGCAAACGAGATTTCTGCATTGCGACGTAATAAGCAGGCGGTTCTTTTTTTCCCCTTTCGGAATTAAAACGACCAACTTCGGATATCCGGCCGCGAAGCACGGAGCATTTTATCGTTTCCGAACCTAGGAGGGGGGGGGGGGCATTAACGAGAAACTGATGCAAATAATGCGAACTGTTTTTCCTGCGGAACAAAGGATCACAAGGAGGGGGGGGGGGGGAGGTGGTAACCGCCGAATGGGATTTTCAGCAGCGAGGAATAAGCTAGAAAAAAAAAAAGAAGAAAGTAGTAAACCGTTTATTCCGATAGCGAGGAAAGTTCTCTCATCCGGCCAGGAATGCGCCTCTCTCTCTCCCTCTCTCTTTCTGTCTCTTTTTCTCTCTGTCTTTATTCACTCTCTTTCTCTCTCTCTCTCTCTCCATCCTCGTCTCAACCCCTCCTCTTCCCTGATTGATTCGCTTTCTGATCCGCGACGACGCGAGGGAAGATTCGGCCAAATGTATTTGCATCAGCCCCCTTCGCCTCCCTCCCCCTCGCTCCAGCTCTGGCTTTTTTCCAAAAAGAGAAAGGGAGGCAAAAAGTCCTCGATTCTTTTCGTTTAATATCCCCCGGCGTGGATAAAATTCCCGTCGGTAGCCTCGGGGGCAAACAAAGGCCGGAGAGCCGGCCGCCTACGTCTTCGCGCTTAAAATCACACGATGCGTACGGCGAGATCGATGGGCTTCGTTATTATATATATATTTATATATTTACTTATATATGTATATATATATATATACATTCTAGAGTTTATCAGCCAATAGTTAAGTAAAAAAATTTATATCAAACACGTAAGGTCGTATTCTACTTGAGGGATACGTATTAGAATAATCGATTCATAACGAATATCTTAACAGTATATAGTATCTTTAATAATCTAGAGTAATATAATATCGTAACAATATATGATATTCCTCAAGTAGAATACGAACTTACGTATATGATATAAATTGTCCTACTCAATTAATCGCTTATAAACTTCACAATAAACCGTAAGTGCAAATCGTCGTATCACTCGCAGTTTACACCGGTTATTATAAGGATTAACCATCTGCTCGCAAGGTATCGACGTATAGACATCAGGAGCAGCTGTTCCGCGACGAGGACAGCCGCGCGATCAGCTTTATCGTCGGATCCTTGCATCCCGGATAACGCTTATATTCTCTTGACCGTCCTTTGAAATATCCGAGGCGCAATAACGAGAGGACAGATCTCGGCCATCTTGACCATCGACGTCTATCCAAAGAGCCAGAATCAACGGTGAATACCGGTTGGCAACGGCCAGCCGTCTTCGCTGTCGAGACACAAAAGGCAGGAAAATAATGCCCCCCCTTTGGCCTTCCTTCAAGTATTCGCCTTTCTTAAATCGCCCAGAGGCGTGTCGCGTCGCCCGGACTTGGCGACTCCCTGAAAGAGTTCCCACGGTCAAGGAAGAAAATCGCACAAAAGGACACGTCGACTCTCAAATAATCTCCCGCTGCATGGCTCGACACTTTGACTGTCGAGCTTCGAACAAAGGCTGGGAGTAGTTAGTGGATCCAAAGCGAGGTAAACGAACGGAATTCAGCGCGAGGAGTCTCGATGTATCGATGCATTCGCTGCAAATCGACTCGATCGGGTGGACTGGGTAATTGCAATATCGATTTTAATTATACACGCGTCTGGAGGTATTTAGCGGTAAACCTACCAGTCACTTTCTGGATATATTTATGTAGAGCGCGTGTATCCTTAGCGCGTTAAGCGCCAGGGTTAGTCACAGAGCGCGCCACTGCAAGACGCTTAGCGATAAGCGGGGGAGAATATAACGAATACTGTTTTCGGATTCGTATCCCGAGTTCTCTTATACTCTTAATATTACGATACAAATTCTCGAACGTTAGGTTCAAAGGTAGCGAAGAATTGAGAACGAAGAGTTACAACCTTCTGTAATCATCATTATCGTCTTCTCCTCAGCTCGTCATCGTTTCTTCCGAAAACCAAATCCTACTTTTACGTTTTACTTCCCCGTCCGCGAAAGGCGGTATGAGTAATGGATTCCGAGCGACGGTAATGATCGACACGAGGAAAAGGGGGAAACAAGCTTATCCGAATTTACGCGAGGCGTCCTGGATTATAAACGAATCGGGGCGACGGTATGTAAGCCCCGCCAGCGCGATTATGCAATTTCCTGGCCGATCGATATCAGCGACTTTCGACGGCCGCGAGTGCGGCGTTTAAATCGCGAAAAATGCTCGGGCTTAACGACGTGTGACCAGAAAGTTTGCGTGAACGCCGGCTGCCTGCCGTGCGTAATCTGGGGTGCAAATCGTTTCCTTCATCGACCGCGCGCACTGGCAAAAACTCTGATTCCAGCTGGACGAGGGAAATATTTCTCCATTGTTCGAAGGCACGTTTGATCGAGAAGGTGTATTAATAAACATACCTTCATAAGCGAACGATCGTGGCCATTGCGAACTGGGTGTTTAGATTTTAATCCAAATTTACGCGCTTTGGTGAGTAGAGGATTGCTTAGAACTTTTAATATATGGACCGTGTATTTTGAAAGTGGTGTAAGTCCATTTTCTCTCGTTTAGAGAAAATTGAAGGTTGGCATATTTGTAGATAAAAAAAATATCGGTTAATATTACCGAGCGTGGCGATGTTTCTACTTGTGTATTGTATTGTGTAGCCACTGATCTTACCACCTGTCTATCGAAATTGGATTTACATCACTTTCATAATCGATGTCTACGCAGTTTCTGTTATTGTCCAATATTAAATTGAACAAAGCGTTGGTATTTTTAAGGTATTAAATACTAACTAGTTATAGACAAAAAGTTTACACTAAATTTAGCATGAATCACGTAATATCTCATCTTTTTTAAAAAAAAATGGACTTGCACCACTTTCAAAATAAACGATCTATATATTAATGGCTATTTTCTGCAAACTTTACCTTCGACTTTGACTTTTACTAAAACACTGCGCTGAATTAAAAGCAGCGATTAGCGATCTTAACGCTCCTGATTACGCGTATAAATATAAAGTTTATACATCGCTTGCTCCGCGGTTTCTTTGAAGATGTAACTATTAAAGACGCGGAGGGAAAAAGCTGCGGGGGAAAATTCTGGTGGCATTAAAAGTTAGCCCGCGAGCTCGCCAAAGCTAAATCCTTAAAAAAATTTCCGATTCGCCTTATTTATGTAGGTACAAAACGAGCGCGGAAACGAGTGTTTACATCGAGGCCCGTTGAAACTTTTGACCACTTTGCTGGAACTTAGCGACATCGGTAAACTAACTAAACGGTGGCTCGCGGGACAGCTGCGCAGGGGTATACGCGGTGATAAATATTTGAGGCAAGCCAAGAATCCGTTAGGGCTCACGACCGGAATACTTTGCGGCTCGCGAAGTCACCGCGCAGCTTTTTGTGGCGGACGAGCAGCCCGTTGACGAGCGCCCAACGAATTGCATTTCTCGTGCACAATGCGACCTCTGATAAGCTCCTCGATCTCTCTTTGAGGCTTCCTGCTCTGCTGATCGTCCTTTTCTGTATATTAGCTGGACAACTTTGCCTTCATCCAGTTTTTTCCTTAATTAGGACTTTATCCTGAACAGTTGGTTATCCGTTTATGATTCAGAGTATTGTCCATCGTTGGCCAGGACGGAAGCAAAGTTGTACACCTAATATAGAATAAAAATCTTAATGAAGGAATCTGAAAGAAAGTATTTTGAATAATTTGAAAATCATTTTAAATTAAGAATCTTTTTTTATTTAGGGGATTTATTAGGTGTATGACTTTGTTTTCGTCGATTTTTTTTTTAGTTAGGGCTTTATCGTGAATAAATAGACATTTATCATTCAAAATATTGTCCATCATTGGCCACGACGAAAGCAAGGTTGCACACCTAATAAAACACACACCTAAACCGCGTCTAACACACGTCTAAACCGCGAATAATGGGATACGCTGCAAAATTACGTTAAGAGGTTTAGGGCCAGCGCGGTGAAACCGGGCAGCGTTTTTCGGTAGGTTCGCTAATTCGGCCGCCTAAGTCTCTACCCGCGAATAATCCAATTTGGACGGTGAGTTAGAGTTCGCGTGGGTGGCCATGAGCTCGGTTTAATACCGAAAGAGCGTTAAAAGTTTCCCCCTCGTCCTTATGGCCCTGGGGAATATTCGCAGCGTGGCTTCTTAACGCACTGTCCATTACTCAAGCACGCCTACCAAGCACCTTGTTCGCGAAGATGCGAACAAACGGATCTCCTATTTCAAGGCCATTCCATTTCTTCACAAAACGCAAAAACCACGCGGCTTATATCGAAAACTTGTCCTCAATCGATCCAGATTCATGGACTCCACGATCGAGGCAGATTATAAATTCCTCGTGTACAGTAATAAAGAAGTCTCTAAAGTAATGAAAAAAATGTCAACCGGATATTAATAGCTAACCTTGGAGAAGCTTGGACAGTATAAACAGGGTAATAAAATAATCTTGATAACAAACATAAGAAAATCGATACGGAATCATAATACATTTTTCAATTTTCATTCGACTACACGATGCGAATAAATGATCTTCAGAAGGTTGAGCCAAAATTAAACATACAACTTCATCTCGAATCGAATGGACCGTTGGCCAGATAAGATAATTCGACCAAACTGCCAAACGCACGACCCAGTTGCGAATCGAGCAGCGCGAGAAACTCGTAAAACCGCGGATTCGAGATCGATTTTTATTAGGGCCATCCCGCGAGCCTGCGATGCTCACTTTCGAGATCTCGAGTCTTCGAATTATTCATCGAGGCTGAAGGATGTAGCGCGGTACGTCGCGTCTATCGACGAGCCGATTTCGTTGCTTTTCGCGCGAGGGAGAGGGGGGACCTTCGCGAAATATGGCCGGCATAAATATTGGTTTTCCATGTGCAGCGCAATAACGTCGCGCTTTGCCCCGCGCCGCTAGCGATAAACAAGCGGCACAGTGCGCGTTACGACGATAACAGTTTACAGGAAGATGATAAAATCGCGGGAGTAATGATGCAGGATGCTAAAGAGCCCCGCACAAATCAAGGGCGTGCGGATTTCGAAGTGGGATTTATGATATGTGGAACTCTATGCCATAAATATAGATCGTCCCAAAATTCGCGCAAGATGTGAGAATTTCAATGAAACAGCCAGCAAAGCCTTTTATCCGATGTACTGTTCCATGCATAACCCCATACTATATACATTATGGTATTTGTTAAATAAATATAAATTTTGATATTCGTAAAATTCGTAATCATAAACCTATGCTTTCAATGAAAATTACTTTGCGGATTTTGGGGCTTGCGCGAACCTCTGGAAACCCGTTCGCTATTAAATTTAGCCAATGACGCTGCGTAATTATACATACGCGCGTATTATTTACAGAGCGCGAGAGTCGAATCCTAAAATCCGTCGCTCTCGTCTCTAACGACTGGAACCGCGTTAGACTCCAACCATCGAACCTTCGAACCAACCGTGAATTAAAAATTCCTCCGAACCTATCATAATTTGCATAATGAATTTGAAATAGCCAGGGTTACATTAACGATTCGACAAAGGTCCATCGACAGTTTCAAGAGTAAGTTGACACGCTGAAAAATACCTTCGATCTCCACGTCGACGTACAAAAGCGAATCGAAATTCTCGAGGCTAATTACGCGCGTTTCCAAATTCCCCGAGTTAATTTCCAAATTTCATTCGAACAGAAGCTTGTAGCAGGGTCCGTGGGTTGAAGCGTGAGTTTCGAGGTCGGCGTGGACCGACACGAGCCGCTCGTATAATCCTGCCGACTTTATTTGCATAAAATGCGTTTACAGGGCGTTGGCTAGTTTCCTAGCTTACACGAGCGCGGCTCGTAAACGGCCCAAGGGTTAAATGCCTAAGCCGTTCCCGAACGGGGCGAGGATAAGGGTGTAAACGCTGTAAACGTTAAACGGTATGCGGCCCCCCTGATATTAGCAGTTTCGAAAGATATATGGCGCTATAATTCTTCGCCAGAATCTTGTCGACCGCCCCTTGGCACAAAGCTGCTTGTTTCTCGACGAGCTTGAAGAGCGCTACGTACGAGACAGCCTTGCAAAGCCTTTCTTCGAGTTCATCTTTCGAATGAGGAGCTGCGGCCACGATAAACGTTTCGAGTGGAGATTTTGATTTTGCCCTTATCGAAGTCCAGGATAGCCTTTACATTGGAAATGATGTATTTGTATAAATTATATAATGTATGATATAATATAATTATAATATATAACTAATAATAATAATATAATTATATTATATATTTGTATAAATGTAAATATTTGAGATTCCTGTGGATGTTAAGTTTGCTTTATTTATATCTATAATAATCTTCTGTTGTTACAGAAAATTACTTGTGTTATTGTATTTGGTACTTACTTTTGGTATTATACTTATTTCTGTTATTATACTTCTGTTATTATAGTAGAAAATGGTACACGTTTTCGAATCCATCGATCTTCGCACGTCAAGAAATTATAAGGCTTTTCCAGCATCGCACTATTTCTCATTTCACCACACGAGACGCGTTTTCTCGCGCGATTCTTTCCCCGCGATACTCGAGGAACGCGCCCTCAGCATTTCGATAATAACGTAACAACCATGTCCCAGGAGCGATTCGTATCCTTTCTCGAGCGACATATCTTCCGCGTGAAAGCGAGATGGATATAAAAACCAATATCGCAAAGAATCGGAGAGAACGTGGCGCCAGTCGCTTTCACCAGGAGAGGAACACTTACCACTTAACACCAGAACTACCAAAGCAGTCAAAGTGATTGGTCAATCGTTTCTTTGAAAAATCGTACTACTTTATAAGGATGTATTTTTTGAGATTTTCCACGATTTCCATGCAGTATTCAGATCATCATTTTGATCCACTGAAATCTCCTTTTACTCCCCCTTTTTTTTTAAAGACGTACGTGGTGTTCTAAATATGCCCAGCAAGTGGCTGATAGTTCCAGCGTTAAAGGATAACCAATCCCGTCGATGAAAGCGCAATTCTCGTGAATATTTCATCGCGACCAGTGTCGATTAAATAATGCAGCGCGGGCCGATGCGCGTGTTTATCAAAATCCGCGCGATTAGCCGGCCGAAAGGCAGCCTCGAAATAATGCCGAGCAATCTCGAAAAAGCCGGACAACCGTCGAACGCGGCCCGGCCCCTGGCTTTACTTATTGTCCGTCGACAATGGTATTTAAAGCGATGAAATTGCTGTTACTAAGCTGACGGTGCTCGGCTGCACGACAAAAGGTACGGAAGGAACGATCGCCATTGTTCGTCCCGGGAATTGTTGTGACGTTGGATGGAGCTTTGTGCCTTCCTACTCGACTCGATGGAGAGCAGCATCTTCGGGACGATTCGAAGGCCCCTCGACTGAGCGCACCCAGCAGGACCCTGAGTTTTTCTCCCCGGGGCTCATTAATCCGCGCGAGGGTGTAACCCTTTGGGGAGAACGCAGTATCCAGCTTCCTCCAGTGGATATAAGTACATCCTGAGCTGCTTTTGGGATTCTTTCGGGAGGAGTTCATGATTTATGTGCTTTTTTTTAATATTCATTTTTCGGCACCGACTGCTAAGGTCGTTTGGCTTAGGATCTACTGTTTAAGGTGGGTTCCGAACGATCAGAGCTACGGTATATATATCACATAGACAAACCAGAGGTTCCTTTTTTAAATTCATTTTTTCGACACCGATTGCTAAGGTCGTTTGGCTTAGGATCTACTGTTTAAGGTGGGTTCCGAACCATCAGAGCTACGGTATATATATCACATAGACAAACCAGAGGTTCCTTTTTTAAATTCATTTTTTCGACACCGATTGCTAAGATCGTTTGGCTTAGGATCTACTGTTTAAGGTGGGTTCTGAACCATCAGAGCTACGGTATATATATATATTGCATGGAAAAAGTAGAGATGATTTATCTGATTTTTGGCAAGCAGTTTATTCGATTCTCCATCTGGCCTTATGGGATTGGATATTAAGTCGAGTTTTTGAGTTATTGTGTATGGAGTATAAGTCATTTTGGGTGACTCTTGCGTGGATTGGTACTTGGACATGGGTACTAAATTCTGAGTCTTTGGTTTAATTGATATTGGGAAAGTGTAGGGATAAGGTGGTGAGATATATGAAATAGTGAATGTTGGTTTAGTTGCTCTAATATTTTTTTTTCCATATCATTTTTAACACTGGAACTACCAAACCAGGCAATTATTGAGCCGCGCAGCGATGGATGGAAATGACTGATATTGCACTCGTAATAAGTCGAAGAGTCGGCCGAATTTCGAGTTCTATGAGACAGGATGGAGGATCGAACAAACGTGTGGATGGGGTGCTCGCTCCGGTTAGCATTTTGACGGTTCCACTCCGTGGCTCGACGTGTCCGCGAGTGCCGTTTTGAATAATACATCTGTAGATACTTTGGGAAGAATCATTCGATATTTATGTGCTACGTGGAATACGATTGGTAAATGCAGATCGTAAATTGGTACCCTGATTAATTAATATGGATACGTTAATTAATTAACATGGATGGTACGTCCAGCCTTAGCCACGGATCGAAAGAGGCATTTATATATACATTGTAGTTTTTTACAAGCATTATATATATACACAAATATTAGTACATACAAAATTATTTTCAGTTTTCGAACATAAATGGCTATCGATCGTTTTCACGTAAGGACTCAAAACTGTTATTTCACACGACAAAATCTAAACCACTCTCTCGCCAACCCAATAGCATATAACTACTAAATAATCCTCCTTGATCCCCTAATTTAATTGCTCCAAATACAGACATACTCATCTTTCACGTGAAATTAAAAAAATATATATATTCACAGGACTGTTTTACATTATCCGAACAATTGCTCCTATTTTCCTCGAGTTCGTTGGCGTTATTTCGACGTCCTGCAAACTTCCTCCGCGTAACTCGCGCTCGTTAGAGCGACTCGCGCTAAACACGTTCGTTTGGACAAGGCCCGCGAAAACACGTCGGCCAGGTTGGGAGCCAAATTCCCGCACCGATCGTTCCAGCGAGGGAGAACGTACGCGCGAGAAAGTGCGACCACTTGTCGGGTGGTCGGTCCTCGGAAAATTTGCCCTGAACAACGCGATGGCGGCGCACCGTGCGCGCGGCTAAACTCCGGTCATACGTTTGGAAGCCTCGCGATTAATCATCTTCCGGTTAATTAAACGCGCCGCCATTCTGGGCCGCGCGCCGCCTGGACTTTCGAGGAGGCGGCGCGTCTGTAACGAGTCTGCGACGAACCGTACTTCAGAATTTTTTCGACGAGATCGCTCCTGGAGGCTCGTTGAAAAAATAAACGAGCTTCTCGACGACTCGCTTGTCAGCTGGCTATCACGAGTGCTCGCTGGCACTTGTTCTTCCAGCATCGGAGCTGGCAGCCGCTGTATAATATAGCTTATGTATATATATATGTACCATAAAGGTTTATTAATGAAAAATGTGCGAACAGAGGAACCAAGCACTTTTCACGCTTAATAATTTCCCTATCTGGTTATGATAGAGTTATACTCTCAGTCGTCAGAACGACGATGCGTGAGAGAAAGGCGATTATTTTTGGCCGCTTGATCCGTGGGAAGTCTCAAAAAATGCATCATCCTTATAAAGCATTACGATTTTTTAAAGAAAGGACTGACCGGTCATTTTAACTGGTTTGGTAGTTCTAGTGTTAAAAACAATGCTGGCTTCCTTCGGAAAATGTATTAAATAATGTAAAAAATATACTTCCTCATAGAAAAGGTTATTATCCGTTATTTTAACTGGTTTCGTAGTTCTAGCGTTAAAAACAATGCTGGCTTCCTTCGAAAAATATATTAAATAACGTAAAAAATATACTTACTCATAAAACAGGTTATTATCCGTATAGTATATACACCGTAGTGTTGGTGCTAATTAAATCAGAGCGCAGCAAAGGAATGCAGAAGGTAACGCATCCTACGTTGCGAGAAATAGTCAGCCTTACACCACGGTAGGATAGCAGGTGCACATTACATGGCCAAGGCTCGAATTGCCTCGGTGACTGTAACGGGAGATACAGCGCCGGTTGTAATCCGTCATAAGCCATTGTTTCGTAGCTTCTGATAATCCTACGAGCTTCTGCGATTCGATCGATCCGTCTAATTTGTCGCGAAGCACCGTAGAAACGGCGGTGTCGCGCGATAGACGAGCCTGATCTCTCGAGTTTCGAGGCCCTCCGGGGGAAATTCCGGAATTCGAAGTTTCGAGCCGCTATATACCTACATACAGGGTGTCCCACAATTCGCACGAGAAGTAATTTTGCTAGAAAACACGGGTTTATAATTAAACATCGTGGATTTTTTATCGATTCATCAAGTATGGAGTTTAGTGTTTTTAATGAGTTTATTTTAGTCTCTTTGAGTGAATTTAGTGGTGGTTAGAGTTTAGTCGCTTTTAATGATATTTACAAATATTCCCGGAATTTTGGGACACTCATACACTCACACACTCGCTCGCTCATTCATTCATTCATTCACTCATTTACGCACTCACTCATACACTCACACACTCGCTCACTCATTCATTCATTCATTCACTCATTTACTCACTCACTCATACACTCACACGCACACTCACTCATTCATTCATTCATTCACTCATTTACTCACTCACTCACTCACTCACTCACTCACACACGCGCACACGCACACACACACACACACACACACACACACACACACACACACACACACACACACATTTACAATACATCCCCGTCACTCTACACGCCTCTGATCCTTTCTGCTTCAACAAACGAAATTGGCAATCGTATTTTCCACTGCAAAGTGTCTTAATCAGCGCAGGCTGCTTGCACCAGACGTTTCCAAATAGGATTTCCCTGGCAGCTGCGAAACGCGAGGGACGAATCGAGTTACGAAATTCCGCCGCGCGTACCTTTATGATCGCCCACGTCGCCGTAAAAACGTTGAGACTCTAATTACACGGCTTGCGCCTAAGGGGAGGAGGGTGTCGGGTGACTTTCTCGCGTGGACATTTCGCTGCTCGGCCCTGGGAGAATGTAAAACAAGCGGCAGTGTCTCGCGGCCTAATCGCGACGTGGAAAAAATGGGGGAGGAAGGGGTGGATGGCGAGTGAGGGGAAAGAATTGCACCGAGCTTTGATCAGAAGCCATCGGCGCTGCTGGCATTTTCCGGATGATTCCGAGGGATCATCAAAGGGAGCGTGGAAAAGGACGTGGAAGGAGCGAAGAGAAAAGGGGGACGATATATGAGACGAGAAATAAATTTGCTCCGAATGGAGGGACGTACCTTTGTAATAATAAGGAAGAAATATATTATAAGGGCGATCGATTCGAGCGACGATGAACGCTCGACTCACAACAGCTTTCTGTGTTTTCCACACCGATTTTACATAATTCGATGTGACTCGCCATCTTAATCTCACAAGTTCCTGATATCGATTTAGTTAAAAATCTAGAATCTATCCATTTTTAATTATCGAGCCACGCAATGGTCGTCAGAAATTACTAATATTCCACGCGTAATAAGTCAAATAGTCGATCAAACTTCCATTCTCACAAGACCAGATAAAAAATTATAGAAATATCTTAATAAACTACTCGCTAAGACTACATAAACCTTATTAATTAATCCTATATTAATCTACATAAAACTTATTCTAAACAAACCCAAAAACGAGCATGACATTAAGAGTACATACTCCTAGAAAATAAATCCTCTTCCAAGATCATCGACAACCTCCACAAATTCCACTTGTCTCTAAAATACCTCGAAGAGCATAAAATTCACACAAATATCTCCTTGAAAAAAAAAAAACCAAAAAGAACCTTCGATAACACGACCTTATCAAAATTACGTACAAACGCAAAAAGGCCACGCACGTGTAGCAGCCCCGACGAAAAATAATCCCGTCGCTTTATCGGACAAGGGCGCTTCGACATACCGTCGCATTGCCGCGTTGGGAGAATTCGAAATAATGCACCGGGGCTACGAGGCAATAAACAGAGCATTGCGCCAACCCGTTGCAGGGGGGCCCTCCTGAAAATTCCGGCCCGCGACTCCGTTAAAAAATATGCGCACCGTGCAGAATTTAAAGCGGCCACCCGCCTAAATAAATGTTACAGGCACTCGGGGAATGCCCGGGAATAACCGAAACTGTATTTCCATGAAGGCTCGACGCCCCATCGCCTCCCTCCCTCTCTCTTTCTATTCTCTCTCTCTCCCTTTATTCTCTCATTTCCATTCCCTCTCTCACTCTCTCCTTCTCTCTCACACACTCCCTCTCTCTCTCTCTCACACTCTCTCTCTTACTCTCTCTGTCTCTCACTCTCTCTCTCTCTCTCTCTCTTTCTCTCACACTCTCTCTCTCTTTCTGGCACACTCTCTCACACTCTCTCTCACACTCTCTCTCTCACTCTCTCTTTCACACATACTCTCTCACACTCTCTTTTTCACACTCTCTCTATCTCTCACTCACTCTCTCGCTCTCTCTCTGTCTCTCGCACTCTCTCACTCTCTCTTTCTCATACACACTCTCTCACACATACTCTCTCTCTCTCACTCTCTCTCACACTCTCTCATACACACACACTCTCTCTCCCTCCCCCACTCTCTCTCTTCCTCGGTTCCTCGGCCCTCCCAGTAAACTAGGGATACAAACGTGACCAGAGCGACGGTTAAGCGGAAGGTGTTTCGCCGGCATTCCTAAGCGTCGCCGGAAAGGCGTTTGTTGCCGACAACTTTCGGAAAGCTACGACCACTGGATATAGAACGTGGATAGAGCGAGGTATGAAGGTACGCGGACGTCGAATCTGATCGGCGGGGACGTCGTTGTTCTCGAAGAAGGTACCGAGGGGCGGAAAGTTTAAATCGAATTAGGGAAGAGCGATGAAGCGATGATGGAGAAATATAATAGAGATAGAGAAAGGCGGCTGAGTTAAAGAGAAAAATCGAGGAGACAAAAAAGCGAGATGTTTTTTTTTTTGGAGGAAGAAGAGAAAAAATAATTAAAAATACACGTAATCTGGCGGGCAAGGTGATCGATGAGGGGAAAAAGAGTGGCAAGGTCAGTGGATATACAAGACCACGGGTTCGGTATATAATGAAAAGGTCGTCCGCTGCGAGTAAGTGGCGTAGGTTCTGGTTATTTCAAGCGTGCAATTAGGGCGAAATTATGGTTCATCCGAGCTGACCCAAAGGCGCTGGCAGTTTCTACGCTGTCGCGCCGCTTAGAAGAATAATCCGGTTTGTAAGGGGCCTATACGCGGACTCGCGTACGCTTCCAATGCCGATTAGAAGCTCTTCGTGTTGGATAAACGAGAAGGTTGCCCTTAAAACCTTGTAAGCCGCATTTATCAGGCGAATAACAAGTATCCAGAATTATTTTGCACGAAACCCGGTGTCGAGCAATTTTCTACGTGCGCGAGATAAATCGTAAAGTATAGAGTGGGAAAACTACTCGTTTGTTAATTAATTTAATCTCAAATCTTTCTCTAAATCGTTCTGGTTTTTCGTTCCTAAATCGACGACTCCAACCTTCGCGATAAAAAAAAATGTTAAATATCGATGTAGACTCATTTTATAGCGTTTTTAAAAACAAACTTTTAAATGGCCCGCCCTTTGTCAGGAATACAAATTTTGTTGGTGATTTTTCGAAAGATTGAGCCGCGATCTTCAGAAGAAAGGGGAGCGACTAAATCCTAGAAACATGGTACTTTCAACGGCTTTACTCCACTTATCAAATTCCCCAGAACACTGAGGAAGTATTTCTTCTTAACATATAAATATAATCGATACAACCTGCATATAATAATATAACCCTATTAATATAATCATTAATACGATATATATATATATATTAAAAACTCAGCGTAAAAAATATTTCTTCTTAACGCATAAGTACGATTTACACAAACTACATATAATAATACGTATGAATATAACAATTGATACAATGTATTATATATTAAAAACTCTACGTAAAAAATGCAGTATTAATTTCTACACCCGATGGATATTCGATCAATTACCCTCAGCCTATTTAATCGTCCCTGTCTTCCGCACGGTCTCGATCCCCAGCATTGTTCTATCTCAGAAGGAAAATGCCCTTTTCCCAGCCTCGTGCAGCGCTGACCGAATTCTCACGTTTGTTGTCACTGGCCGCGTGACACGGACGTAACAATTCCAGCGCAGCGTATCGGAAAAACGATATGCAAGACTGGTCGTCGCTCAACTTGATTTCAAAGCAATACCGTCATTTCCCTGCAGCCCCCCCCCCCACCCCTCGAAATTTCCACGGGGATCGATACCGCACCGTCGATTCCAGATGATTGTCACGAGGCGAATTTCTGGGATTGCGAGTACCAGACGCGCGAATCGACATCATCGTATTTATCGAATGATTAATTGCAGAAGCGAGGAAATAATTCCTTCTTGACACGAATATATTTATGATATATACGCAAGTATATAATGTAATTCGAGAAATATATATAATATAATGGGCTTTTTTCCGTATCATCGCTGGCCGCCTGTGGCGTTTATGGAATCATTAATTCCAGAAGCAAGGAAATAATTCCTTCTTGACACGAATATATTTATAATATATACATAAATATATAATATAATTGTCGGTTTTTTTTCCCTAGTGATTCGTTTTAATTGTAATTCATTGTTGTACTCCGTTTCGCTGCGATAAATTCCATGAATAACGAATTGTCCACATCAAGCGTTACCTCGATGTTTGAACGTTTTGTATTTAAGTCTATAAACCTGCTTTCCACGGCTAAAAACGAAGAGCAGAATAGAAATGATTTTCTCTACTATTTTCTCCGTAAAGATGCTAAGGATAAATTTGATATTCTTTTGGTAGAAAGCATCGAAGTAACCGATATCCCGTTTCGCCATCGCCGAATGGCGGTTATATTAAAAACGTTTACCCGCCAGGGCTGTTTGGGCTCTGCTTAAGTGCCATTTGGATGAATTATTCAGTGCTCGCGTGCTGGAGATGTACTCGACGGAAATTAAGCAACAAAAGAGGTCGTTAAGTACCCAGCCAGTTTCGTGGCGGTGCTCTTGTGCCTGTCCCGCCTTTCAGGCTCCCTCTATTTCTCCGAAAACCGCTGATTCTTCGGTCCGTTTGCTCCTTCACACTCGAGAGGATTTTTGTGTACGCGGCCTGGTGCAAGGCTTCCGCTCAAAAGATATAACGATACGTATTAAGTGCAAAAATAGGCGAGGCGTGCCTCGAAGTATAATTACTGGAATATATAAGGAGAATCGACATTTGAGCGACAAGCGAAAATAGTTTCTCGCCCAATCCGACGAAAGCTTCCCAGCAACAAAGGTTCTTCTGCGCGCGAACCGAAAATTTTCCCGCTCTCAATGCCTCGTTGATTTTCGAAGCCATCGCGGTCGCGAAAATTCATCCGCGATGAAGCGAGAAGAATCGGGGCTCGGAAGAATTGTCCGCGGGGAAAACGCGAGACAATATGACGAATATCGGCCGAATCGCGAAATCCGGGAGTTTCCACGCGAATCAATTATTCTCGAAACGATCTCGAACGAATTGGAAGCGCCAGGCCGGACATTGCGTGGGCTTTCGTTAATCACATTAGCCGCGAGTCACGGAATATTCGGTATTTTCGGTTTCTGCTCGCGTGCCGGAGAAAATCAAAGCGATACAAAGGGCGAGTGAAAAAAATATACACCTGCCGACCGTCGCGAGGAGTTTATCCGCACTAATCGCTCTATCTACACAAGTTTTTTCTTCTTCCTCTTATCGCTTCCCATCATCGTATACGTGCACGCACGCTTTCTACTAAATCCTCTTAAGCGCTTCAATGCTAAACATCTTTCATCATTTTTTTTGTCAAAGTATATACGTACATACATATACACATACATATGTAGAATTCCTAAGGGCGTTGCATCTCGGTTCATCGCAATGCGTTTGTACCTTAGTGCTCGAACTCTCGTCGACAGGTGTATATTTACATAAATTAGACGATAAATGATAATACAACAAAAATCAATATACAATCCTACCTATGCAAATTGGTTTTCAAGTCGTCAATTTAGGCGTTTTTCAGGTCCGTCAGTTTTCTTCTGAAATCAATCATGCTAATAAATTCACGCTAAACTATATATGTATATATAATATATTATATATATATATATATATAAAATTTAGAATTTTTATTTCAGAATAATATAGAAAAATATATATAACAATATGGAGTAAGTCAAATAATATTCATCCCTTAAAAAAAACACCAATTACACCCATAACCCGCACAACACTGATATATCCAAGTGAAACGATCGCTCCATCTTAGCAGCGTGCCGCTGACGATACGAGAAACGGTTAACGCTTAAGTACATTTTTTCGCGGCTCGTTAAGCCCCGAACGGTGCCGGCTGCACGATCCTCGAATAACATTCCCTGGATTCGAGCCTAATGGCCCGTTGACCTTTGGGCACCTGTTGATTGTCGGTTTATCAACGATTTGCATGCGCAGATTCGGCGGCGGGGATCACCTGAGCGCACGGCCAAACGAAAGGCTCGTCCCCGCGGGGGTGGCGCCTGATCGATGCGCCCGATCCCCAGTTTCCAGCCCCTGGCACCGCTTCGGACACCCCCTCCTGCGTCTCTGATTTATTGATTTTCGATCCGAAGTGCCGTCGAGCTTCCGACATTATTAGCAAATTGGAATGCGCCTGGGGGGACCTGCCACGCGAAGTCTCCTGTCGAGCTTCGATAATGCGGGGAGAGGAGGTTCGGAGGAGGAGGAAGCGAGCCGGCTTTCTTACGATCCGCTCGTAAGATACCAGTATAGTGTTATTATTTTTAGTCCGAAGGAACCACTTCCAATGGAGGGAATAACGCTTGAGTGATAAACGTCTGTGTCGATGATTGTAGGGGTATATCGTAAAGTACGAAATGTTAGGTAGTTCTATCGTATGTGCACGTTCCAAATGGTGTATATTGTATTACAGCTATCGAGTATTGGATAGGGAGCAAGATTACGGTGCACGTGGCGAATTGTTTTTCCTCGAGCCTCGAGTATTTCTTTCTTTACTTCATGGTTAATACTGTGTCATGATGTATATATACGTTTTGTCGCTGGTCCAATGCGCGTTTAGTTTTATACCTGCTCGTAGTATTGCTTTCTTCACAGTTACAGCGATCGATTATTCTATCCACTTCCTCGCATTTGGATTGATCGCTTGGAATAGAAATCGATATATACAAAATTCGCTGTAAGGCCAGAATTAATGAATTATTAAGTTTGAAGGGAAACATTTTTAAAAGAACATTGAGTATATTTTTACTCATGCTTGGCTCCTCGAGAGTCTTGCTCGATTCTCTTAGACGTATACGCATCGGAAAGTGTATTATAAAACACAAGCGGGTGATTTAGCACCGCGCTACGTGCCCTTTCTCACTATCTCACCTTTCGTATCGTGAAATATCCAAAACGTATTTCATAGTCAACCTACATACGTTGTCTCCCGATACAACGAAACGACTGCCCGGAGCGAAATGGGCGAAATATGCAGAGCAGGTTGCAAAATAGGCCTGGCGGTAGAGCGGATATCGGTCGTGGTCCAAGATATCCCGGTATCGGCGCGATGCATTATTCCTGTAACGAATTACCCCTCGTAAAAGCCAGATCCCGATGCGCGCAGCGCCAAGGCAGTGGCGCTTTCTGGATTTTACGAGGGTTTGCTGCAGCCAACCGGCCTCGTCTTTAACCCCTGCCAAGGAACTGGTGTTCGCATCGAACCTAAGCCGCGCTGGTTAATCGGCTTCGAACTATCCTCGCGAATGAACGTACGCTCAAACCTGTTTCTCTGCGGTGGATAGGGAGCGCATAAAGGAAACACACAAAAAAAAATCGCACGAAACTTCAGGAGTAGATATAAGACATAGTTTTCGCAAGACGATTAAAAAATATTTTTTTGTGCGGTGAATAGGGAGCGCGTCGAAGAAAATAAGTCAAAACCTTACGAGATAACTTAGGAATAAGTGTTCTTTATGGTCCAGAAATGTGAACTCACTTTGAGGGACGTCGATTAATACAACGGACTTGTCACTTGCGCAGATGAAAAACGAATAACGGCGACTCTCTGTGTCTGTACTACTTATTTATTTGATTATTAATTTGATTGAAGTTTTCATATGCCGCGCAAAAAAGATCGCACGAATAAAAAATCCCACAATGAAAGACCGCAGAAGAACAGGTTCGAGTGTATTAACCTGAGAGTGCAATTGCACAGTCGAACACCGAGGACCCGCTGTCGTGAGGAAAACAATTACCAGGTTCGATTATAAACATCCTACGGAGGTGATTCGATCGCCTTGTAGAGATAAACCTTAAGTATGTATCGAATGTATGTGTTACCTGGAGGTGTAACGCGTTTGCACCAGAGTTCCACTAGCACGACTTCGAGCTCTAAGCTTGTTACGAATTTTCCATAAAGGTGTTCACTGTGCTCTATGATAATAGTAGCGGTCGATGAATTTAATTAGTCTCGTAATAATGGTAGTAAAGGAGAGTGGATATGGAAGGCAAGATTTATGAGCAAGAAACTCGATTAAATTAAGCGACAAGCTGAAAGTATTACTCCAAATTTATACTCCGAGTATTTAGATGGTATCTGGTATTTTCGATGATTTATTCTCTGAGTATTTAGATGGTATCTGGTATTTTTAATAATTTATTCTCTGAGTATTTAGATAGTATCTGGTATTTTCGATAATTTATTCTCTAAGTATTTAGATGCTATCTGGTACTTTCGATGACTTCGTTCTCCCTTTCGTTCCATTATTATGAAAGATACTTGATACAACAGTACCGAAGGCACCCTAACGAATCGTTTGAGATACTCTCCTCAAAGCTGTAAAAGATCCTCGCGCTTACGACACCTGGATTGTTTCTTCCCCGTGAATAAATCCTTCGCATCGGTGACATCGCGATTCCACGCTCTCGAAGCGGCCTCCTCGTCGATATCCTCCCACGACGATTACCCCCGCGCAAGCACGCTCCGCAATCGCGTTTCGCGTAACGAGCGTTCAATATGCTGATATCTGGAGGTTGAAAAATCCCATGCACGGCATCGCTGTAAGTCGCTGGTTCGTACGTGTAACGAGGTTACAGCATCGGCGCCCCATTTCGGCGGCGATAGAGGAGAAAAATCTCGTGGGGTCGTGCGGCAATATCGCCGCGTATGAATAATAGAACTTATCTGCGCTCGCCACGCATTTTCGCGAGAGCCCGTTATCGTCGCTACATTATGATAATCCTATTCAAAGGGCGGCAGGACGCATCTTTCCCGCTGGAGAAAATACGCGGCTAACAAAGTATTACGATACATCAAGCGCCTTACGGCGTACCGGCTTGATCCAGTGGTTCTCAAGCTCAACCCTCCACGATCAGAATTGTATCCGCGAAATTATATAATAGACATTTCTCTAGATATTTTATCGTCCTTCCGTCGTTTTATAGTGCTGCCAATCGTCGTCGATGTCGTTATCAGTTACCTCGGAGACATTGTATAATTGAGTCTCATATTTTTATGCCTTGGATTAAAACGTATGATATTTTTATAAACATGTGTTTTTTTAATATAAGGCTTTCCATGTTGACTTGTAAAAAGTATTGGGTTATGTAATCTGTAGAATTAGATTCTCATACTTTTATGCCTCGTTTTCTGATCCTTGGATTATGCAGTGGTGCTGCGCGAGTTTTTGTTATAAACAAAAGTGGCATCGAGAATTAAGAAAGACGGAGTCGAAGAAAGGACGGCCGTTAAGTCGACGAGGATTTATTGCCTCGACGCCGACCGAAAACGGTTAGCGGTTGATCAGGGGCCTTCGTAAGATAAACGACTCTTAGGATTCCCTTTGGCGAGTGTTCGACGAAAATTAACTCGATTTAGCGCCGTTAATATCGTCCGAGTTGATCCTCGGGAGGTCCTGCGAGCGATACTTTGCGATAAAAGTTCCTCATGAGGCAATATAAATTCCTAGCCGATACGCGTTTCTACGCGCTTCATCCTCCTCTTCCCTGCATCAAAAGAAGCAGATGAGACTCTCATCGAAACGCGCTTAGATGCTTCCATAATACTGCCTTAACCTTTAAACAATATTCGAAAACGATATTCTAAAAGGCTAATCCTAAAAGGGCATAAGCTTTCAACAGGAATCATGCGGATATTAACAGTCAAATATACAGGAATACCAAATCCTTAGCTTTACAAAGGAAAGTAACATAAGTATCGATAAAAATCTACGAATAGCTACGGGGCTACGGTATACATATCGTATAAAAAAACCAATCACGATTCGATGATAGTTTGACACTATTCCTACCACGAGCGATCAGTGATTTCTTTGAAAAATCGTGGTACTTTGAAACGAGGTTGCTTGCCAGATTTTTCACGATTTTTTCACAGCACATGGATAGATAAATTAATATATTAACATTTTTCCTTCGTCCTCTTTTTCTTTAAAGATTATTTATTACATCTAAATATGCCCGGAAATTGGATGGTACGAATAGTGTTAATATACTGCCTTCAGTATATATACTAATCAGTAGTATATATATTAATATTAATTAAATCATATCGAGCAGGAAGATACTCAGGAGCGTGTCACATCGATAATACAGTTTGTCTGGCCCGCAGTTGTTCATGATCGATAACTGCGCGGACGATTGGCGGATCGCGATGACTTGGCAGAGGATCTCGCAAATCACGGTGGAGCTCCTGATTTGCGCGATCCACCCGATACCAGGGGAGTACTACTTCCTCTGGACGACCAAGCTGGCGAACAAGGGCGGTGACATCGGGTCCAAGTGGGTGCCCTACGACGTCACCCTCTCGTTACCGATGTTCCTCAGACTCTACCTCATCTGCCGCGTGATGCTGCTGCACTCCAAGCTCTTCACGGACGCTTCCTCGCGCAGCATAGGGGCCTTGAATCGCATCAACTTCAACACCAGATTCGTCCTGAAGACCCTGATGACCATATGCCCGGGCACGGTGCTGCTGGTCTTCATGGTCTCGCTCTGGATAATCGCCTCCTGGACGTTGCGACAATGCGAAAGGTATGTCTTCCATTTCGATCTTGGATCCCCTTAAGGGTCACCTTGGTGCTATATAGTTGATTATTGGTTGTGACTTTGAGTTCAGGTTGGTATGTTGGTACGAATGTAAGTGGAATTAATTTGGGGATAATTCGTGCGTATCGAGTGCGTGTACAATATTGAAGAAGTAATGTAATTCTGCAGGACGTGGACAATGTTATTAAAATGTGGCAAGTAGTTGGATTTACATTTTTATATATAAAATATATTTACAAAAATAATATATATATATATATAAATATTTTATTTTTGTAAATATA
>JBCFXI010001853.1:0-37918 GCA_038496175.1 Ampulex compressa
ATATATATGATATAATATATATATGTGTATGTGTGTAGGGAGACAGATATTATTGTAGACATTATAAATTCCCTACATTATGCTATGTCATTAATAACAAATATGTTACCACATGTTCCAATCTATAGCCATATCTTTTTGATATCAGATCTCAGGCCGATTCCTGAAGCAAGATCTACCGTTCAATACTCCCGTTATCCCAGATACCATAAAGACACGCCGTAGAGAGCTAAAACTAAAGTAATGCATAAAAAGGTCATGCAAAAAAGGCCTAGAATAATCACAACTGCACGCCACCTCGGTGATTTTGTTATATTATTCCCACGTTCGGTACGGTCGAAAGGCCGGTGAGTAATGGCCGTAACTCTTACGCCTTGAAATTAACTACAGCCTCATTACTTTTTCGTTCATTTTACAGACTATTTGCGCGCTCGGTGTTCGCCATGGGGCTGCTACTTTGGCAGTGCGCTACCGGCGTTTGAGGCTGTAGGAGGGAACAGCCAGATGCTGATTAAAACCGTTAACAATGCCTGGCTCGGGCGAAGAGCCGAGTTACGGCCGGCGCGAAGTATTATTCCCGGTTTTCATTGTATGAACCGGTAATGTTCTTATGCCCGCGTAATTAACGAACGCAGAGAAGCTCACGTCGTACGACCGCTTTGAGCGAAATTAGACTTCGAGCCCTCGTTAATTTTAGAGAATTAATGGCTCTGGGAAACGTTGGACCTGCGCAGCGATTTAAGGACAATTTTAAGGGTATCACATAACGATGGCCTTAAATTGCTCTCGTTGCACTCGAGATTTTTCCATGGTCCTAATTTTCATGTTCCTCGTGATAAGAATACTGATAAAAATAGAAGAATACAGGCGGAAAGGCAAATACAGATGTTATGCTGTAATCTAATTTTGATATCTGTTATTCTTGAATTTTGGAATTTTCATATAAGATCTGTCAAGTTGGTAATCATGAAAGTTGATTTCACAGGTGAATAAGCGAGTGTTTATCACTTATATAATTTGATAAAATAATTTGCCACTGAAGAAAAAATGTTACAGTGACCAAAAGGACGTTTCTGTAAAAACGTCAGTATTAATTTTACGCAGTGCTTATACGGCATTCAAAAGTGGAGCAATCATAAAGCATTCTTATTTCTAAACCGGGCAATTCTAAAGCCCGATACAATACAGGAATAGTACCTCTTAGTTTTGTCCTTTAGATTTTTTCTTTGATTCGATCACCTTTTAGATGTAAAGAATGTTTTAATAAAAAATTGAGTTTTAAAGTACGAAGAAAGAGCAATAATTAAATAAAATTTGCGTTGATACGTAATTGTTGTTATCAGACATTCGTTGTTAAATTTGTTCGAGAGCACTGTAATCGATGCTTAATTCATAGGCGCGATGCTGGATGCAGGTGTTTGGTTTAGATGCTGGACGGCAGTATTATCGGCAGACCTTCCACTGCGATAACTCTAATTTCATCTTTAAATGAAATCGTCCGTCAAATGCACGTCAAAATGATGACGTAATCGACGAATTGTCACTATAAAATGTTCCGCATATTTATAATGAGTCTTAAGAATTAATAAACGTTCTTCCAAAGTATAACGTGGCATTTTCTTAAATAGAAGACGAATGTCAACATTCACATTATAAATTAATAAAAATTTACTTCAATATAAATCAACTTCATATAAAACTTTGAACAATTTCTGAAAAAATAAATTACCCTTCATTTTTCTATATTTCAATATACAATTTTTTATTAAAGCATCCTATAGTAGCCTAGAGTTAAACACCTTTCCATAAAAAATTAAATTTTATAGCATGCTCACAGCATCATGTGGACCAGGACGGCTACGAATGTAGTCCAACAAAAAATCATAAACTTACAAACTTTACAATATTACGACTAATACTACTGTCGGATTCCGAAGAGCGTTGCGCCTCGGTTCGCCGCAACACGTCCGCGCCTTATCGACGAACACGCTCGAATTCTTATCGACACGCGTATAGTCTGAATAGACAAGGGGATGCGTAAGTGAAAACGGATATGTGTGTGTGAACATAGCCAAAATGCGTGAAAAACGACGAAGGAGAGATAGTACAGTACAACGCGCCTTGAAAGTCGGATCCTGTAGAATAAAGCATAGCCTTGTTAATAACTTGAGATATCTAATCAACCCTAAACCCTGATCTCTACACTACAAACACCATTTTAATATGCCATGAATGTACAAGCGATACATCTTTCAACCAAACACGTCCCTTCCGCTCATCGTCCTCCTTTACTATATTTAACGTGTACCCCAAAGCAACTCTTCCTCCAATGTGTCACAGGGAAGCTAAAAGTCCAGACGCTCCTGCTTTAGAACGCTCGAGCAAAACACCTTCGAAAAGCGTTCTCGCACCGTGGACAAACTTCGAATCAGCAGTCGGCTCGTACCTAACCCCCCCCCCCTCCCCCCTCCTGGATCGTGGCCATCCGTTTCCAGGGGGCAGAAACATTTAAAGCGGAATCGTCGCCGACGCGCGTTGCCAACCGGTTCCGGGCACGCGGTACGCCGTCCGGTCGTTGGGCTCGGTCAGGTGTGTCCGACGAACGCACTAAATCTGCGAGAGTTACGCGGCCGGCGCACGAATAAACGCTCCTGGGGAGATTCATGGGGCAATTCACGGTGACTTGATATTGTTAGGGGCGAGGAATTATCCCGGGCTGTGAATACGGAATCGGCGTGCCGTTCATCTCTTGGATCCGCGGTGGGCAACGACGACAACGGTGGCGTCGGTGCCGGTTGTAATGGTATTCGAGATCGCTGTAAACCTGTCCATTGGCGGTGCCGCCGGTATCCACGGACAACCTTCCCAGGATCATCGATATCTACCCGCCCGGGGCCAAAGGCGAGAGGCCGCCTATTAGAAAATCGATGTATAGGTTATTAACACTCGGGCGACAGGACGTTTGGTCGGGTTTATGGTCAGGTTTCGCGTGCTTCGTGGCAATCGCGTTACGTTTGAAGATACTGCTGTAGCTTTTGAAGTGTATGATATTTTTCGAGGAGATTTTGAGGTGCGGTAAATTCCTCTATGGCGTCGTAATTTATATTTTTTTAAATGCGATTAACAGGTGGATTTATAACTTTTGTCGGAGATAGGATTTTTATTTGGTTTTTACTTCTGGTTTGATATTTATATGGGGGAGTCGATCTATTTATAGCTTTTTAAAATTTATTTTAAGAGACATGTATGAAAATTGTTACTGCGTTATGCATTAAGGGTAAGGGATGCCTGAGAAAGTGGTAACCAGATGTTTTATTACGTATAGAAAAGTCAACCAAAAAGTGACCGGGTAACGAGCTAGTCAAATAACCATAAATCATCTGGTGAATGAATACTTGCTCAGGTAAAAATTAATTAAAATGAGGAAAAACCCCCAACAGGACCGTGAGCCCTACTCTTGCGGAACCGTTCCACCAAATTAACATTTCAATGTCGCTTCGATAGCCAACGTTCTTCCAATGAAAAGTGACAATTAGCTCGACAACACGCGCATACACATCATTAGTCGATCCCTCAAACCAGAGGCAGACATTAATCATTTCAATCTTAGAAGTTCCGTTATGCTAAGCTGCTCATACATAATTAACTCTCGTTATTCAGTTTGTAAATATACATGTTGTTTGTTCTATCGCGAGTGTTTAGTTTTCGATCCTTAACTCCGAATCTTTTGATACCATCCAACTAGTCATCGTCCGAAAACTTCGTACGGCGAGGTGACCTGCCTTTGAGAACGTCACCATATCTGGGAGCAGCAGTTGCTCACGAGACACATCACCCAACATCGCTATCCAGTAACACTCATCCAACCAATGATACACCACAGCCTTCGCTGGGTTAAGGATTGATCGTGAATACGAGAAAGAGAGAGAGGGATACACATGCTTAGTTTTCTTTCGCATAAACAAAAATTTTAATGACGTGTTCTCACGTCATGCGGTCGCTAATAAAAACTGCGGATAACTTATTATATGCGTCATATAACGTCACTGTGTTAAAACTGTTCCTGCAGTTCTAAATTCGTGATATTTTACCAAGAGCTGGCTATGTTTTTATGCATATTGTGAAAGTAAAGCCATTACGCGCCAGTGCATAAACGGCGGTGCGAGTGTTAATTAATTCGAGAAGTAATGTCGCATTTCATAGTGCGGGATCGGTTATTGAGAGTAATCTGTTTCGTTGACGGAAATGTTGGTTAATCGACCATTAAGTTCTTCTGTCGCCAGATCATTTACATGCTCCATTATGAGTTTATTCACTTTCAAGAAGTCATTTATTGAACTCGCATCGGAATCAGATTATAAGATTCGAAGTAAAACGCTCTTACGACTTTTGCAAATGCTTCGATCGATGTAATTTGCAAGAATTCAAGCATTTCACGGCTAACTTGCAAGAACACATGAACGGGACATTTCTCCGAGCGAACATATCCTTGCTTCGTATATACGAAACACTCGGTACGCGAAAACCCGCTTGGACCCTTGAAAAAGTTAAAGCCAAAACCACGCGTACTTGCCCTTTAAGTTTGTTCCATTCTCGACATTTTTCAGTGGTAGTCCCTCGTTTTTCGGTAAACTGAAGTTTCGAGGGCTTCTTCTGCTCGGCGAGATGAGTCGAATTAAGAGATTCAAATTGGCCAGACTGGAAAAGTTTTCTACGCTCCGGAATTTTTCGTACAAGTCGATAACCCGCATCGACAAAACCTTTTTGCTCTTTTCGGTATTTTGTAGTTAGTAGTTTTGGATATCTAGCCGCGTGACATGCTGCGTTACTATGCGTTACTGCATGATGTATATTATATATGTATACACAGTGGTGCGCTGTGCGTGACTTTCCTAAAATTTAGGATCGTCAACATTTAAGAAGGCTAGGAACAGATAGTCGAAAGAGAGTCGATGTGGCACGCGAAAAATAGTCGTTGTCGTACACAGTCATGAGGTATAAAATTGTAGTACAGTCATTTTGTTGTCGTTATATCCTTGTCGCATTTGTAATGATATAATAGCCCGCGCACGCATGCGCATAAAAGCGCGCAAGCGCGTCGTACGCATGCGCATATAGACAAGCGGACGCACGCACGTTATTCCGAGCTATAAGACAAGCAGGCTTAAACACGTGCATCCAAGATGATTCATCCTTTCCTTGGAGGTCTTTATGCTTCTTGCAAACTGTTTTAACCAGTTTAATGGCCATAGGCGTTGCAAGCACTTTCTAAACACATGTGCATCTTTGACAAATGCCAGATATTGGTCTGGCACAATCCTCGACAAACGATCAAGTGGTAATTAAACAGGCTTAATTTTGCAGCCGAGTTTCCTCCTCTGATCGGGGTTCCTTGAACCTACACTTGCTAACAGCATAAACTATTTTGTGGTTATGGTCGCACTCAGATCAGTTACAGCCATGTGGAATTTTTTCTCGCAGATGGCACTCAAGCCCACCCCTTGGTACTAGATATGGAGTCAAGGAGGAGTATCTCCACCTCCACACCAATTGGCCAATCGGAACCCATTGGTAATGACCAATCAGCATTTTTCTACCCTCCCTCCAGACTGTACAGAGTCGTCTATACAACGAAAATACTGTTTTGGAACTCAGAGACATACCAGCACGCGTATCCGCACACAAAGATAGATATTTATATTTATGAAAGACGTTAAGTCCCCATTTCTTTTAACAGCTTGACATCCCCACCCGAAACCTGATTCCATAGTATCGCACCTGTCGAAGCTTCAGATTTGAGACGGTTCTCATATTTAGTGAAGCTCAATTCAGGGATGAATAATGGCGCGATATTGAATTTTATGCACATTTTGATTACGATACATTATTCAAACCAAGGGAAGACATGGAGCGGGGAGAAAGAAGGAGGGGAAGGGGGGAAGTAACGTTCCCACCTGTTTTTCATGGAAAATTCAGGGGCAATATGTGGCGTGTATCCGCACGGTTTCCTATGTTCCTTTGTTTGAAATTCATTGGAATTATTTGGGCGGTGATGCAATATGGAGGAAATCGAAGCATCGACGTCGATGCAGACAAGGCGAACGGGCTTTTTCGAGGAGCCACGATTACGGAAAGCCCGAGAGTCTTGGCCGGATTGGTAGCCCTCTAAATTTTATAAGGTAATAGTATTACAAGTATCGTCCTCGGGGAAATCTCCCGATATCTCGTGTCCTGCCACGATAACTCGTCGACCAGGACCATGCGCGGTCTACCCTCGTCTTGGGGAGCGCCTCGAGAAAGTGCACAATACTGGCTGATCGAGTTTAAAATCGAGAGAGCACCTCGCAGGTATCGGCTTTCAGATTTAAGATTTTATTTATATTCGCGGCTTGTTACGAACAAACGTGCGATTGGGATTTTTCCGTCTCTCGTTCAGCCTTTGGATATTTTGAGAAAATTCCGTACAAGTACAAGCACGCACGGATCAATTTTGTAAAGGAGCGAGATGGTAAGACGAAATCCAAGTACGGGTTACACGTTCAACTTCGCCCTTAACTTTAGTGGCCCAGTTGTAATCCTCTTTGCAAGCGAAACCACCCATGGATATGGTATACGTTGAATTACTGGGATATAGGGGGAACGTTCCTTCGTATTTCTTTTCGATTTCCACCATCACATCCTTAAGCGCGACCTATTCCTTTTGGCGATACACGTAATACGCTGTACCCGTAATGGATTTACCCTGTTCTCTCCGCAGTCTAGAAGACTTATCGACGTTGGAGTTTACTTTGGTGATGTGTCCCAAATTGACACGGAAACGTTAAACGCCGCACAAAAACATTGTCCTACATTCGATCTATCAATGGCGAAGTAGACGGCGAGTGAAACAGGACGGTTGAAAAAAGAAAAGCTAATAAACGCTTGCGTTACACCACCTCTCCGAGAATTTTTGCGGGAAAGCTGTTTGCACAGAGGAACTTCACGTCCTGCTCGTAAATATTAAGGAGAGGAAGTATCGTGGCATCGCATCCCGAGGTAAGTATAATTTATAAAATCGTTCCTGCTCGTTGCAAGAACGATGAAACTGCGGTACGCAGAGGGAAGTATGCATGGACCACTAACTGTAACAAGTCGACCAGCGGAAAAATAAGCGATTTGCATCAAGGAAGTTAACATTTTCCCCGGTAAATATTGGGGCAACGCGCAATCCTTGCGCCACGTCTCAAGGATCAACGCATCGACGTCTCATCGATCGAGCTATATTCCCAAGTAAGAAAATCGGCCAGAACCTTCGTACTTTGTTGCGCCCGTAAGCAAGAGGACATTCAATACCGCTCCTGGATTCCAAAGACCCCTCGTTAATGGCAATAAATTGCGTCCTTAACGAACTCAGGGCGCCGAACGAATTCATCGGCGGCAGTACGAAGATTGGCTTATTGAAAAGAAATTTCCGGCCAGGGATCGCCACCCTTTGGGCCAGATTTCTGCAATTCGAGTGGCGCATTAAAGGGAAACCTTAACGAGGGCCGTTCCGAGAGAATTGTCCGTCGGCTCCAATTATACTTTTCAGCGGTGCCGCGGTCGCCCGTCGAGCGTCACGGTACGGTGAATTCGAAAAACTCCTGTAACAGATGGAGTTTTAATCTTACCAGGCAGAATTATACGGTGTCTCGGCAAGAACACCGCCCTGGGAGAAATCCACGACGATATTCCGGGTCTCTCTGTACCTCGGCTCCTTCGAGGCCGGGTCCCTCCTCTTTAAACGACGAGAGGGAAAAAATGCGGCTCCGTCAGCTTCCGAGGGAGGCCACCCTTTTAATTATATATCGAGCTGCACTCAAATGCAAGCCTGACGAGTAATTGGAGTGGTATAATGAATAAACACCAAAAGGAAATAAACAGACGGACGGTGAATAGAGTGCGCTTGCGGTGCTCCTCCTTAATGAAGTACGCGATCGATGTACGCACGTTACGCTGTATAGATTATCACGGCAAAAATCTGTCAATGAGGGCCGCGGATGTTTGCGATTTCAATTTTCGTATGCGCGTGCAGACCGTCGGTGCGCTGCTCGTAATTTAGGGGCCAAAGGCGGCCTTATCGCGGGCTCGAAGGGCCTGGAGATTCGGAATATTGCGATGAAAGCATATCCCTGTCACGTGCAACACGCTATCGGTGTAACCAATTAAACTGAAAGCTCTTAACAAGAACTCGACGATGGCCGGTTTTTGTACCGAGAAAATATTCGTTATATGTATTTTAGTAGAAAATTGTGAAGACTGTGCAAAGTATAATACATAAGTCTTTACCATTCATTCGTGATAATTCGTATTAGTGGTGGTTGCAAAGTGGAAATTAAATTGGATCATAGTACCTAGTTAACCCCTAGACTACGGCAGACTGAGACTCATGGGTTTTACCATACGGTAGGAAATTGTGAAATTTTTATAATTTTTGTGAAAATATACTTGAATAATCAAAACAATGAATTTCACTACATTAAAAAAACATTATTGATAATATTTTTAGAGCGTCTGAAGGCGTCCTCCGTGTCAGAAAGCCGAACTACGCGAAGTGCCTTTGGGCGCTCTGAGTTTCAGAACACCACAATGGGACAAGCGCCTATAAGTATCCACAGTAGCCAAGGGATTATACGTGCTACTATTTACTTACAAGTACAATAGCTATAAATACATTTTCTTTCGAACAAAACTAGTTCCCTATTTAAAATAAAATATTTACCTTATGATTTACTTACCAAAGACTCAAACAATTTTCCATACTTTGTAAAAGCTGTTTGCATTCTCATTTTAAGTTTTTTACTTTAAGTTTAGAAATATTCACTGTCAGAAGATAAAAATCTACCTGAAAGTTTATGAATGATTTGGCACGTAATGTTATTCTACACGATATACGAGCCCCGGCGAAAGTGACCAGAGAATCGCCTAGGATTAAACAATTTCAAGCTCTCTAATCGAGCAGACATCTCCCTCAAAAAGGAGAATAACCGGTAATACACGCAACACCTTCCTGAGATTTACAAGGTTCGACGTTCTGAACCGGCCTGTACTCACGTAAGTCCTATCACGAGCCATGGCGTAACGCTTCGACAGCGAGCAAGTCCTAAATGGACAAAGGAAGTAATTTTATCCCTCGCAGCCAAACTGGTCTTGTTTTGATAAAGTGTTATCGAGGCGCACGTTCGCCTGGTATAAGTGGCAGTTACGGGGGCAAGCCGGTATCTGCACGGTGCATCACCGCATGGACGACGAAACAAAGTGAATCCACGGGTCATAAAACATGGAAGCCATTATCCGCGATGCCAGGTCTCATATGAATACCGTCGGGCGTACGTGGACAGGGAAGTGCACCTCGAGGATCACCACTCCCCTTTTTTGCGTGATTGCATACGGTAAACTGGTTATGACGCGTTCGAGCCTACCCGTGATACGAAACGCGTCGAATTAGTCGGCGGTATCTCGCGTGAGCTTCGAGAATTTCCTGCCCTTTGGTCGCCGTTGCAAACCGGCGAATAGTTACCGGCACGATGAATCATCGCGATGAACGTCGTATTATGCCAGGGAAAAAGGCCCGTGCTTGTTGCGAATCAGACCGCTGTCAGCGTGATTTGCCCTTGCCAACCTGAATGGAGATTAAATTGCGATAAGAGCGAATCGCACTTACTCGATCTGCGGCTCGAGCCCTTCCTCCTTCCAGGCCGCAAAATATCTGGCCGCGCCTCGTAGAAACCTATCCGCGTGACTAATGGGAGATGTAAATTCAGATCGTTTTAATATGAGTCATTTCGCGTTGCCATTCAATGGTTAATGAAGGCGCGGAGCCTTGACACGACCCCGAGCGGATCGCTGGATTATCTCCATAAGAAGGACGATGATAAGTGCGTACGTCCATGGCCGCGTGCATTCAACGTCGATCGCATTTCGACGATTACGAATCTTACTTTCGATACTCGCATCTGGATAAAAGATGCGTGCACACCAAGAGAAAAGTAAAGAAGTCTTACTTTATCAATGCGACTTCGCGTCCTCTACGAGAAACCTGGAGATACAATGTGTTATTCCAATGAAGATTAATTTCACTCTCCATAATTATCCTACCATCGATTGTGAATAATTTGCATAACGTAAAAGTCGCAGTTGCTCAGCGCATGAATCGAATCTTAGAGTGACACGGATCGTTTCTACGCGTGCTCTTCGTCCTACAAATCCAAAGAGTAGGATCGTCTAGAGTTGAAAGCGCACATCCACTCTGGAATACATATGCGGTCTCCTTCTCGCAGAAGCCTCTCTTCCTCCGCTGCCAAATTTATTCTATGTCCTGCGCGAAAATCCATCGGCCTAAAGCATTACGCCGCACATTGTACGCATCCAGAAAACATGACTGGGATATATCTCATGGCGTAAGTACGGCGGATCCGCGGAAAAATATTCTCCAGTTTTGGGGACTCGCCGGGACGGAGATGCAAGCCAGGGTACTTCGATAATAGAATCGTTTGTTACTCGGGAGCGAGGCTGTCGCGGTCCGAGGGAAAGTTTCCCCACGCGAATGGCCGTTACGAATAGTACGGGCCATCTTCCCATAACTTACGTTTCGATGACTGACACGAAATCTCGCGCTACTCGCCGGGGTGTTATTATGCAAATGCTTATGCAAACAGCCCTGCCTGGATATCGCACGGGTGCACCGAATTGCGGTTACAGTTTTGCCCATTCCGCATCAGTTTCCGCATCGGTTTCAGATTGCCTGTAACCGCAAAAATATCTAACGGATCTGTACACTGCTGGGTTTACTCGGATCGTCTACTGTTAGCTTCCGCGGGTAATCGTTTACCTCCGACCGAATCGCTTTTCCGCGACTGCCGAGTGCCAGGCCGTTGATATCGGGTAAAACATTAATAAGCGGGATTCATGCGATACGTGTCGTAAGTTTCGAATTCAAGCTCTTGGGTGCTGCAGAGCGGGATTATGAATTTCCTCTGATCGCGAAAATATCCAACGGCGTGCTAAAAGCGATATATGTAGTAGATGCGAAAAATTTGGTTGTGCTGAATCGGTTTCGAATTTCTCATCGTTCATTTTGCTTCTCTTTAAGGTAGTTAATCGAGTTCTTGATTCATAGCGACATTGGAATTGGTCGATTAGTATGCTCTCGAGAGAGCTATGGGAAATAAATCTTCCTTTTGTATCGCTCCATACAGAAGTAATTTAAGCAAGCTAAACTGTCTGCATAAGTTATGCTCAACAGCAAATACTATCTTCTATAATTTCGAACCTTTACGTTTTTTTTTTTTTATTTGACTTAGAACCTGATGTTTAAGACATCGTTGACCGGCTATTTTACTTAGAATTTACCTCTTGTCGGCGTATTATTAATTTCAACAGTTATAAAGGGAATATTTAGATAATCCGCTAAGCTTGGTGTTCGTTTCACTCTTCTTTCAAATCTTTGTCAATGTCAGATTCTATTACATTTCTTTTTCGCGAGTTTGATGGCCTAATATCGAATTCGCAACTGTCTTCTGATAAAGTATTATTTTCCAAATAACCACGATTTATTTCAAAATCACTCCTACAATCGGATAAAATATCCGCGTGTAATTGAAGGCATTGAGAATAACATTGACGGATTTTTCACTGTTACGTTCTGTCATAGTACTATACTACCGCTGCTCCAGGTTGATTTCTTTTATGGATTAATAATTCACTTTAAGACCTCTGTAACCAAAGCTCTAGAAAATTACGTTGCACAGATAATATTTATTGTCATCGGGTTGTATTCTAATTTCTTTCAAATATCTGATATTAAAACGCATTTCTGCATCAATAAACTATTATTATCAACCTTCTAATGCCCAAAGTTTTTATCGCCACGCAGAAATTTTCCTTATATAGTTGAAGACCGCTGATAATAAATCTATATTCAAATGTTGTCTATCGGTATTGGCATTCCTGTAAAGGTATGGCCTTTACAGGAATGCCTTGAGGCGGACCTGCACAGTTCTGCCACAAAAAAAGTGAATCTATCAAGCGTTATATGCGATTAAGCGTGTCTGGGAATTAGAGGGTTAATATTAAAACAATAATCGAGCGTAGTATCGCACGTGCTCTCAAAGTATATATTCGTTTGCCCCAATCAGTTCTAATTGAAAAAGACCTATGAACGATCTCGTTCGGCAATAGTGGGAATATGTCTGCGCAGGAGCGGCGACTGCTACGAGCTGTGAGATCCCTTAGTTAATACTTAGTTCACCTCTGATTAATCTTAGATTAAAATAAAAATCTCTGATTAGACATCCATAATCAATAGTGTAAAACACCGTACACTCTGCTAAACATATAAAAAAAAAACAAAGAAGGGTTCCGTCAGTCATTGCTCGCAAAGGTCACTATTCGTCCATTTCATTAACTATATACAGGCAAGAGATAAAACAGAAGTCATTATATCTGAAAAGAAAGAAGGTAATAGTGATCAGCTAAAAAAGTGTAATAACGTCTTTGCAGAATTTACAATAGAAACACTTAGAGCAATCGCAAGAAAATAGTGACATTGCCCAATAACCCAGCAGCCAAAGCCAAATACCAATTATGTAATAATGACACTTTTAACTAATGTAACCAATACCTCCCTCCCCAAAACCTCTTATCACAAAATAAAGAACAGGGAACCGCCGTTAAAAAACTTTGCCACGGGCCCCCAAAAGTGTACATCCATCACTGCCCACGAACAATCTCGATTCGCAACAGCGGTAATAAGTCTGCGGCAATAAAATCGGTTTAAGTCCTGCTCCTTACTTAGGCCCAATCAATTGATCCATTGTCTTCATCGAGTGGCTCGATACAAGGTCCCGCCAATCGCGATTTATGGCCACGGCCGTCGAGGCGGTGCGCGCAAAGCGTCTGAAATTGGCGGACGCGCACGGCTAATTTGGCAAAGCGGACAGACGCAAAAGGGCCAAGTTTGTTGTTACGCGACAGATGCGGATCCGGATTCGTATAACGTTGGCGGCACCGTGGCCGCGGCCGCGCCTTTATCGGGGGCGAGAGTTGACGCCGGAATAAATTTGAATTCCCGATGCCACCCGTGAAATCCCCATATCGGTGTAGGGATTATATTTGCATCGCAATGGCCGGAGCCGAACGTTGGCTTGTAAAAACCCTAAAGTGTTATCATCATTACGGGCGGACCCGTGGCCAATCGTCCACCGGCGGAAATTAATTTTACCACGCTCTCTCTCTCTCTCTCTCTCTCTCTCTCTCTCTCTCTCTATCTCATATTCTCATACACGCGTACAAAGGACCCACTTCGATGCTCGTATAAGCGGTAAGACCAAAGAGCTGACGAGGTCTTTCGGTGTCATTGAAAAACGTGTTGATGGAAGCAGGACATAAATCGAGGAAAAAGAAGCGGCATGTGTTTTTTTCCAACCGTATTTGCCCTTGCTGACGAGTCGACGAGCGAAAGGAACGAACGCAGGTCCATCGTGGACTCGTCAGGAAGAACAAACAGACCCAGAACACACCGCGCTGTTTTCCTTTTCCCTTGTTTCGGATTGTGAGTTTTGTATCGTCTATAAATTCATTAGTAAGAACGGCGAGACTGTTTCAGATATAGAAATGGTTCATGGCATTTAGAGATTGTATATATTTGAGATATTTAGGGTAGGATAGTGTACAAAAGATCAAAGCTTCCATATTATCGTGAGCTGTTGTGAACGTCTGTCATTACTTCGCTATTGATAAGGTTATCGTTAATAGCGTAATTTATTTTTGAAAAGTTATACTCGAGCTTTTCAGCGAGTATATGCAAAAGCAGCGATCTGAAACCTTGAAACCAAATGCATTGCATAAATCAAACTAATTACCTATACATTCATTACGTATGAAGTGTATGTACACGCTAGTTGCGAAGTCAAATTCGAATACCAAAATTTAATAACTTCAAAAATTCCAGTACACTAATTTCCATACGAATTAATGGATAATTTCATGTTTACATCCCATGAGTATTCTCGATGTTATCGAATGTAACAGGAATTTTTTGGTCTTTTTTCGAGCATGCAACAAAAGCATATATATAAAAATCTTTTTCTTTCATAACGTTTCATAATGCCTCCTTAAAATTCAAATTAATATGCAAATCTCTAATACATTGTACGTTCTTACACTGTTCAGGTCTCGAACATTACGTATCTTTTCTTTCTTTATTGTACCGTTTGTCAAATTTAATTACTACGTATAAGCCTTGCGAAAATAGATGCCTCCTGAGATATTACGTAAACACTTGGCGAAATACTCCTATTGTTTATTTTAAAGTGTAACACATCGATCGTCTCGTTTCTCTTAAAAATGGAAGAGTATTACCCCACTTCCTAACCGCGTGACAATCGACATACATTGATGGTGTCTTCATTATCTATAATTTAGCAATCTACACATTGATCCTTGCGTTCTTTAATTTCCTCTTAAGATTACTTATCTGATCTTTCTAGCATTCATTTTTATTTTTACATATCTATATTTCTTCTTAATTCACAATGTCTCTGATAAAATCCACGCCCCGTTGGGCGAAACATAAAAATACGTTTATACACACTTTTGTCGCATGCTCAAAAGAAGACCAAAAAAACCCTATTATTCTCATACTTTGGCCATGATTTCAGGACTCCCAACCGCCGCGATCTCCCGATTCTCTTAGCAACAGACATCGCATGTTTCCGCAATATTGGAAGCCGACAGTCGCAGTGCCGATCGGGCCATAAGTTTCGTTTGGTCCGCGCAAAAAGCGGCCATTCTTTCGCGCGCCCTCACAATGGCCCGTGAAATTATAAGTGGCGTGCGTCGAAGCGGACGTTTTCGTGCGGCAGGAGGGGGCGCGAGGCAAAAGGGTGGATATACCGAGAGAGTGTAACTGCGAGGGAGAGGCGGCGGAGTGCATCGTTTCTAACACGCAGCGTTCGGTTCTCTTCGCTGAACCGCAACGAGGCCGTCTGCCATTATCTCATTTTTATTCATTCGCCACATTGTTTCTGGATTACGGGTTGTCCGCCGACCTATTCATCATTGCCCCCTCATCGCGCCCTTTTTTTTTTCCTTTTCCGCCGAGTAGCGCAGTGATTTACTTCGGCACCGAAATACGTTTACAAAACGCGCCGCCCGTGGTTCGGTGCCATTGTTTCGAAAGCTGCCTTTTTCGAGCCGTTATTTGAACTTTCATATCGGCCAGGCACTCGCCGCCACTCGCGGACGCTAAACGGTGAGGCTTTCTTAAGACGTTGAGTAACACGTCAGTCCCTAAGGACTGACGGTGGATTTGCCAGTCACGCGGCGTCGGTCCTTAGGGACTGACATTGGACTTTTTGTTTGGGTGATGTGGACCCTTGGGAATGACAGCGATCTTTTTATTTGGACGACATCGGTGCGTGAAAGCGAGAGTGTCAAAGCTCAATATGTTAATGTAGACATTTTCACGAAGTTTGTTAAAACATACAAAACAAAGATGCCAGAATGTTCATACGTAACAACCTGTTTTGTAACTTTTCTTGCTAACGTACGACCGAATGTTTTTGTACTTGTATTATGGCATTCAACGCAATATTTTCGAACTTTATAAACCGCCCCCTATGTTAAGATCCGTATACTTTGTATATTGTTGAATTGATGCATCATTGTGTGCGTTTGCATACTGTTATGTAGTACTGTGTCAGCCCGCCGTCTGAGCGGAAAGACCAGCAAAACTGGTGTCGCACTCAACGTGTTAACACTGGGTTTACGAATGTTTCTGATATAGGGGAGAGTTGTGGAATGTGTGCAGATCACCTAAATTGTACCTGCTGATTTTCTTGATAATCGATTAACTTTTGCGACCTCTGGTAGTATAAATATAAAGGGTGTTTGGAGTCGGTAATATAAAAAACTACTCGCGTTATCTCGATTGATTTCGCGTCAACTTGTAAAAGCCAGAAGATTTCAAGTAAGTTTGATGTAAATTGTGACCGATTATTTTCAGAAAAATTTCAATTAAATACTATAATTGATTAAAACGTTTTGCATTTTCCTTGAAATATATTTGATATACCATCTTTATAATAAGTTTATGATATAGTTTATGTGATTTTTGTGTTAGAAATAATATAATATTTATATGGATTAGCTTAGCATTTTAAATCGTACCAGTACGATTTAGGAAGTCATGTTGAGATTTTATGTAAGTCTTAATTCATTAACATTTTTGCTAACTTATTATATTTTCTTTTTGAATTTTTCAGGCACGGGAAAAAGAAAATATGGTTTTTGGATAACGAAGTGTCGAAAGAAGATAAAATATACCATTGTTCAAACTGTTTGTAATATTTTCTACTTTGAATGATTTCTAAGAGTTTATTATTTCAATTGGTTGTATTTCATACTTTTTATAAAAATATTACTTTCGAAATAAAATGTATCACCAAATAAGGTAGGTACGATTTTGGAAAGACAGCAGTATGATTTAGGATATAGATGTCTAAATCGTACCTTTACAACCTTTTACTAAAATTACTCAAATCGCTCATTTAATTTTATTTTATACGTAGAATGTTTATTTAGAGGATTTCTGCAAAGATAAAAGTATAATTGCAAACGACAATTTTGTAAAAATGTATATTGTTTAATAGATATATAAAAAATCCCTTACGTGAGCCTGAACATTTCAATTCACTGCCTCGAATATTTCAGGCACTGATACAACAGAGTTAGTTTAAATATTTTTTTACTTACAATTTTAACCGATTTCCATTGAATCTTAAAACAATTCGGTTTGCTTTCTTAACATTTCATTAAAATTTCTGTCAATATCCTTGTTACATTTTTGTATACAATTTGGGCGTGTAAATCGTAGAATCATTAACGTATTTCACGATATAAATCGCAACAAGTATTCCGGTCAGTTTTCTGCACGATCGAAAGTTGCAATTTCTTAAAAAAAGAAGAGTTGTATCCTTTCCGCACGGCTGTTAGTGGATTCATTATCCTTAACCAGCTCGGTGAAAGTTTTAATGCAGTTATGGTTGAGCGAAATCGATGTACGTGAGCACGGTCCTTGCGTGCTGCAATCTGTGTACGTAAGCAGCCTAACCTACCCGCAAGCTGGTAATAATAATATTGTTTAATTTCCAAATGACACGCGACCTGGCACACGCTTGCGCCAGTAAATTATCATTCCCGGTCAGGTTGGGTAAAACTTGTTGCTGGGATCTCCATAATCACACATTTCAAAGCGAACCACCCTCGTCAAGAAAAGAACGCTAAACCATTGATTAAATTGGATTTCCACAGGTGTTTATAGCTTGAAATCCATTAAGCAATTTAACTATTATGGATACTTATGTTAATTATAAACCAAGCGTAACGTGCATTGCAGAAAGCACGTTCCAGTAGAATACCTTTCAAGTATGTTTATTAGACAGACTGCCTTGCGTTTTATATAATTTGTATGTAATTTTCTTGTGCTCTTTGCGGTTCAACGCATTTTTAGTTTAGCGCTTACATGACACCTTGGTTTATATTGCGGTTTAAGTTCGCTCCGCGAAATTATCCTACTGCTATGCTCACGCTAAAGTTAGAGTCACGCTTCGACCACTCGCCTTTCAGTTTTTCGATTTTATAACAAACAGTAGACTCTATAACACGCTCTCTATTTACCGATTGTTATCGAGTATTTAATAGAAAAAGGTAATATAAGTCAACAATTAGAAAGTTAAATTAATAAATTAACAAATTAAATATAACAATTATATTTAATGATAAATAAATGAATATAATACATAAAAGATCGATATCTCAAGAGTACAGCGTAAAGACTAAACAGCAATTGTGAAATTCTTTAAATGTCACACCCTGTACATTTACTTATCCGAAGTAAAAGTTCGAAGTTAAGTGGCATTAATCATTCCTGTGACAAATTACAGAGATCAATAAACATGCTCAAGAACGTTAACGATTTAACATTATGGAATATAATATCGCGAATATTTTATCATCGGATTCCAAGACATCGAATTCTTTCAGTCCCTCCTGCTTAGACTTTCTTAAACTGTCAGCAAAAGACAGACGTTCATAGGTGGCAAAGAAAAAACGTAAATCAAATTGCGTACATTTCATAAGCGATCAGAACAGGATCTTTGTTTTACAGAAATTATTTTTAGTTATAGAAATTATTTGAGTTACGATTAGACGTACTACGTATTAGTTGATAGCGCCATATCTAGGCCAGCGTGCACGAAATACCAGAAATAGAAGCACGAAGAAACAGAATGGAATCAGCGACGGCATTCGCATGAGCCGAAAATGGGACAAAATAGCTCCGCTAATGAAGCAGCACTTGAAGCGCCGGTATACGTTCGCAAATTCTGCCGTCCTCGTTTCCGAACGACCCTACAGATGCGTTGGACGAGTTCCTTTTGTTTCCTTGCATAATACTGGATGAGAAGAAAACATTTTGGTCGAACAGCTGCCACTTGCTGAATTCTCCGGATTATTAAAGTATGATTGCTAAGGGAAAAGCCGCAATCTGAATATGTACCGACATTAGTTTTTGAGAAAAAAAATACAGAACAAAAAAAATAATTTATATAAAAAATACATATAGATAAAAATATAAATATAAAAAAAATATAAGAGAAAAAAAAAAATATATATATATATAGGATATATATATATATATATTTATATCTAAGAAATAAAACCGATTAAATCGAAACCATCTATTTATGGAACAAATTTATACCACATCCAATTCGATTGTGTTATACTCACGATTTATTTTCCTTATAATTTGATTCGTATATACAACAACGCGTTTGCAGAAGTGAACGATACAGAACTCATTTTCATGGCCACCCAATATAACACATGACGTGATAACACAAACCTATAAGCCACATTATCGACGTTCAATACTATGCAGCGTGAACTTTTTGAAATGATTACGCGCTTTAATGTAATCACCAATCGGTTTATCGAGTATTTTCACTTTGTTTGCATTCGCAAACGCGTTAAAGGAACGTGACAAGAATATTAGGTCGTTCAATAAGTTCGCGAAGCGTTGTCTATACTTCAACAATAGAACTAAAACATTTTAATATTTCGCGATCATAAGAAAGTCAACCAAAATTTCAATCTTATTTTGCAATCTATTAAATAAAATTGGGTTTCAAAAAGCTGTGTGCACTGTGCAAAAACACATTCGAATACGACTTTGTCAGTAACATTTAGAGCGTTTTTTAAAACAAAGTCTTTCTAGTTTAAAGTTTCTAATTTCAGACTTTAGTTTAAAATCTTCAATTGTTTAAGTCATTTTTACAAGTATAAATTCGTTTCGTGATTTCCGCTCCGCGAACTTATCGGACAACCTAGCAAGCGGCAGAAAATCCTAAGACGGCCGGCTCGTGTAATTTGAGATGGGACCCTCCAGACTTTTCTCTGTATCCCGCGGATTCTTCGGTAGCCGTGGGAGGACGAGCGGTCTTGAGCATTAATACGCACGGTTCAAAATATATCACGGGTCGTGCGACCTTTCCATAAATCACTGCAATTCCACACGTCCCAGAACGTCTTCCGTGCGAGCATCTGCATATCGGATTACACGGGACGAAGAAGGAAACGCGCCGTGGATGCGCTCGTACGGGCGATCGTATGCATAAATATGTAACATTGAAGATGTTTTGCGTTCTCGTGTAATTGGATGGGTGATTCAGCAGCCGTTTCTCTCGGCGGCATAGGAGCGGTCAGCCCTGTATTGCGAAACTGCCTCGAAGGTGCGGCCCAGGACACTTCTTGCGCTTTACCGTGAAATCATTAAATGCATTCGCCTAATGCATTTCATGCGATCGGAGGACGACGATAGCCGGTTGTTACGTAATTAGATGTCTTAGAAAACGAACACATTGTTAGGGATTTTCTGCGTGTCCCCGATAATCCGGTTGAAGTACCGTAATATTATACTCGGATGATCTCGCGTATTATCGGAATGAATCTGTTATCAGGGATTATATGTATGTTCGTATAAGCAAAGGTATTGTCAGAAGATTGTGATTCTAATGGTAATGTATTATATGATACCGATGTTTCGAAAATCCGTTTTAAGGAAGTAATGTAATTGGTAAACTGTATTTTATTATTTTGATATATTCTCGAATTATTTGGTATATATATACATATATGTCTTAATATCATTGGTATATGTATATACTTATATGATATACAAATATATAATGAGCTTTTCACAAACACATTGTCAAAAAATGACGATCAAATTTCAGTGTAAAACTGATGCAGTAGTCGTGGATAGATACATATTTGTACATCGTCGGTAAAATGCAGTTTCATGAAGCTTCAATATGCATATGTTATATTTGAGGAAGGCAAAAAGAGGCTGCTTGACACAGAGTCAAAGGAAGTCTTGCAATAAAACCAGCTGAATAAAAGAGAAATGAGCATAATATCCCATAAACGTTATCAGATTTTCAAGAAGGAAATACCATAGTTTCCAGGAAAGTTTAAGTGGTGGAAAGATTTATAAGGTGATTCCCTGAAGTAGAACAAGTTCAGAGCATATGAGTTATATATTCCATTGCATCCCGCAATTTGTATTTCGTTACAATTCAGATTTTACGCACAAATCGTATTTCCATATTATTATTCAAAGTTTTGACGCTGGTAAACCCCAAAATAAAATAAAGATAAGCAAATTTTTTAACATCTATAAGAGATAGATAGATAACAGATAGATAATTATCCAATCCTGAATCGCTCATTTATCGAAGAAAACGTACATTCCTCATTATCTTTTACAACACAAAGTTGTGTAATATAAACCAAACAAGTGCAAATGCGTATATATAATCAAAACTTTACTTACGTATCAATTACATTTTTTTTATAGAAAATTTGACTAGAAGAGTTTTGTAAGAAAGACAAGCATTCGATCAAAAGGTAAATGTGTATTCTCCATTTATACTAGAATCACCGGCCACTTTTTCGTCATATTAAAAGTAGAACTGTCGAACTGATCAATCATTTCTTTGAAAAAAGTTATAAAACTTTGGGATAAGGTATTTTCTGAGATTTTCTATGATTTTGCTACGGCGTATGAATCAATATATTAATCTATTGAAATTCTTCTTTTGTCCTCTTTTTCTTTAAGCGTATATTTAGTACACCTAAATGTGCCTGAAAAATGGTTGATAAGTTCAGTATTAAGAACACTACATGTATCTTTAATAAAAGTCGATTAATACAATGATCAACAAACGCCAATAAAACGATAAAAAACTTGAGAAAATCGACTCTCGTCGAAGATCAAAGATCGACGGTACATAATTCCCAGTGTTAATGCGTCGTACAAATGCAATTGTGTTCACGAAATTCATAAACCTCCCGGAACCGTACTCAGCGACGATTCCAGCCTTCGATATACCCAAGAGGAAACAGCGCAGGATAAACGGATCAAGTTTTTCCCAAGCATTTTCGAAAGTTCGCGTTATTAAGCCGCGCATCCGGACGGAACTTCGATCGTGGAAAGCGAGTGCCGCAATTTCGTTCTCGTAGCATGCTAACGATTACGCGGAAAAAGAACTCGGCAAACCGGTAAGCCGGATCCGCCGAGCCGGCAGACCTGTCTGCTGGCGGATTCTTTGTGCCCCCTCCCACGCCCCCCGACCCACCTGCGCCAGGCAGGTTTGTGCGTTGGCGCATTATTTTGGCGCAACAGTGGCGATGAAGATAATTGTGCGGACCGACGCAAGCAGCGAGAATGGGAGGAAGAGGGATAGAGTGAAAGGGAGAGCGGGGGAGAGGGGGGATAGATAGAGGGTGCGTGCGTGCTTGGGCATGCTCGTGTGCGTATGCGCGCGCGCGCGTGTGTGTGAAGGGCGGAGAGGAAGGTAAGAGAGATAGAGACAAAACGCAGTGCCAGAGGACTGGGCAACGGCGACAAGAAAAGGGAAAAAAGCCGAAATTCGCCGGTTTATACGCACCCGACACTGTCGCGTGCCTCAAAGCGACGAAAATTGCGCACGAGAATGGGCAGGCCGCGAGGATAAGCCTTTCGAGGACTCTTGTGTTCGGAGTCTTTGAAGATTCTAATTAGAATGGGGATTAACAGCAGGCCGTAATCTTGCAGTAGACAAGATCGTAAAAACTGATCTCCGGAGATAAGCGCGGAGAAAAGCGAGGTAGTGCAGCAGCGCGTAAGAGCTTGGAAACAGTTGAGAAAGGCGGAGTGGAGGAAAACTTTGCTGAACCTGTGGCTGCCTATTATGTTAATTTTGTCGGATAAAATTTGATGACGGATTAAAATGCCTCGTACAAAAGGTTCTATTTCTTTATCGTCAGAAAATCGGCAAAATGTAAGAAAAACTGGTGTGTTTATGTTCATCGTTGGTCAGTCGAAAAAACGTATTTTCTTCGTGACAACATGAATTTGAACAAATTAGGTTACGAGGATCTATCTCGTCAAGTTATTCATGAAACCTGATTCTGACGAACTTCTACTTTTTAAGCATCTCAAAAACATCGTGCAACATAAGATTTTCATACGCCAAACAGCGGTGAATTTTGAGATAGATAGATATTTGCGATACTTTTAAAAACCGCAATTATTTGTATATCCATCTAAGATGGTTATACTACGAGCTTACCTGTAAGAAGTTACATCTCAAATAACGATGTAAATTCATAGTAAATAGTATAAAAAGAAAATGATAATCCTTAAAAGTGAAACATATAGTAAATAAACATATAGTAAATAAATAAATAAACATATAGTAAAAATTCAAACCCGAATAAATGAGTCTGAAGACACCTTATGTTTCGAAAGGATACTGTGCATCGCAGGAGAATGCAAATTGCTCGACTACTTTGAGGGCCTCGTTAATGAGCATTTTGATCAAGAAAAAAAGGAATAATAAAAATATACCCTCTTCAATTCTTTGACATACAAGTGTTATTTGCATAACGATCGACAACGTTGCGGAAAAATAACGACGAAACGAGGAGGAGAATCTTTATGCTCTCGTATTCTTACTGGAGCTTCTTTTACGTCTTCGGTGTGTTCTGGAAGAACAGTTTTACGGTTCCTCTCTCCTTACGGGGACGTAAATTGTAAACCATTACTGCGTGACAGTATTGTGCGTTCAAAATGAAAAAAGGCAATGCCGAAGTATCTGAGAAAGCAAAATATACGTTTTCTTTAAAGAATACTTGCTTACATTTTACATACCGAACGATCGATGTCCTCCATCTACCATTTAAGTTTTGTCAAAATATAACCATACGTTAATGTGCTCTTTCGCACACTATTATGTTTTGATTCTCCATCTGGCCTTTCGGAGTGGAGTTCAGTCGATCAAATCGACATTATCGTGTGGGGACAATAATTTATGGCCACCAATGCGTGGCTCAAATAATTAAAAGGTCCCAGTCCGTACCGAAAATCAGAGGAATAAACAGTTACAAAATTACACGAAACAAGATAAATAAACCATACAAACAAACGCAAGATCATACTGGCGCTCGGTGCACAAGCCAATTACAGCGCTCGATACTCGATACCCTAGATCAAAGAAAGTATCTGTACCAAAAGCCAGACAAATAAACAGTTGCAAAATTACATAAAACAAGCGGAATAAACAAGATTATACTAGTGCCCGATACAAAAGCCAATTACAGCGCTCGATACTTCATACCCGAGAAGAAAGAAAAGATCTACACCAAAAACCAGACGCATAAACAGTTACAAAATGACAGAAGCGCCCGGTACAAAAGCCAATTAAGTACAGCGCTCGGTACTCGATAGCCAAGATCAAAGAAAGGGCGCACACCGAAAACCAGACAAATAAACCGAAGATTATAGTGGCGCTCGGTGCAAAAGTCGATTACAGCACCGACTTCTAACGGGCGGGCAGAGAATGCAAAGCCCCGGGACGAGGTTTACGATAGGGCAGTCGGCATCCCGTATCGAGCGGATCGCACGGCCAATGCCGGGGCTGGTGCGATCGGCGGAGGGCGCATCCGAGGCGCATCGGCTCGGCCGGTCGGCGCTCTATCGGCATAATTGATCGGCAAAATTTCATCTCGATCGACGGGCACCGGCCCGTTGCGAGGCAAAGTGGATCGATAATGAGCCGCGATTCTTTTCCGCGGGTGCGCGACTAGAATTACAACGGCGGCCAGGGCGGCGCACGTGCATTACAAGGGCGCTCACGCGATCCGGGGAGATAATTATTGCGGCGCAACGTGCAGTTCGTCAAGTGATACGCGGGCAATTGCGTGCAACTTCGCCGCGAGCGATTCTCGACGGGGGGCCTTCTCTCCGCGCTATCCTCCTGGACCTTATCGCCTGGACCCTCGGGTTCAGGCCAGGTGTTATTATTCTCCCATGATTATTATTCTCGGCCGCTACGTATAAGTCCGCGGAGCGTTCTTCCGAGAAGTGATATTTAATTAATGGGCGGTGGGCGCAGGGCGTAGAGCAAACACGGGGATAACACGGCAGTCCGCTGGCACGAAAGTTTTTCTGGGTTTGCCGGTTAATTTGCCTCGGGAACGAATTCCTCCTACTTGCCGCTGAGATGGAAATCTGTTTTTCAGGCCGCGCGAGCGAAGCCGAGGCTCCTCCAGGGGTGGTCGATGCTCTATTATTTTCACGCTTTGGGTGCGCTCGTAACCTTCCGGGGGACTGCTTAGGCTTCTTCAGCCATTGCCAGCCACAATTCGGTGAAAGTGAATTCGATTCAGTTTTGAATGTATTTGTTGTCTACGCATATTAATTGGAAAAATAGTCGAATTTATTTTTACCGAATCTGCGTGGAGACATGCACCGTTTATTTAGACCACGTTCGATTGCAATACTTACATGCAACACGGGTTGGTGCATTTCCGATACTTTTATGTCGCTTCAAAATTGTGTTCCATGAATGAGATAATGGCGGATATTGAGTCGAGCTATGATGCAAGTACTCGGATCTTTTCAGATCGGAACATGGCGGGTAAAATGGAGTAATTAAATGCACGCTCCTATTGATTATGCCAGGTTAGACTTTCCATAAAAAACAGGGTGTAATTCTTGTCGATATTCTTTTCGATGTCGAAAAATTGAATGTGATATGAGGGGTACATTTCCATATTATGGAAAAGATATTTTATAAACTGCGGTATATAATGTCACGGAGAGTTTTTTATGATTACGCATTTAAGTAATATGCAAGACTATAAAGCTCAGGATTAAGATTGGCATTATTAATCGCGCCCGATTAGGTATAGAAAAATAATATATATAAATTATTAATACGGTATACTCTATTAATACTATGTGATCATAAAAAAAACCATGCAATTTGTGATTTATGAAAAATGCAGGTACCGAGTTTCAGTTAACCGTTGAACGAGATATAATAATTGCGGTTAAAGAAATGATTCCTGAATTTATATCTGATTCTACGTAAACTTTGCAGTTAACCTTCCGCACTCGATAAAAACTTTTCGTTAATACACATCCAAGTTAAATATTATTTCTGATATTATTATACATATTTTAATACGGTTGGAACATCGTTTGAGCAGAATTCTTTAATAACAAGCTCTGCAAATTCACATATTACAGTATTAAGCACATTGCCTGCATTTAAAAACCGTTACTGCGCTCGTTTATTATACACTTTATATTCGAGGATCCGTTTTGTATCTTTCTATCAGGATTTTAATCTTTTCGCGTGAAACTTTTAATACTCCATATCCATTTCGACGCACATCGTACATTTACGGGACCGCCAAATTATCTCCACAATTTTCGATGCACATCTGCTTCTAATGCCGCTGCGTGGCCTTCATAACACTTTCAACACTTCATAAGATCTCCCTAAATAAACTTCAGCAATGATACGACTGCAAGCGCCCTTTATTGGCCCTTAAAGCAGCAGCGCATTAACGCCATCCGGCTGAATGTTAAACGCGATGGTTCTCGTATATCCGAGCTAAACCACGGAGAGTTAATTTCGTCGGATTGCCTAACGGCGAGGTGCGGGCTTACAAATGGAAAAATTTAATAAAAGAAGACATATTGCTCGTTGCTCGTTATTACTGGCGATTCTTAATATCCCAGACCGCGAGGACTGGGCTATCGCATCGCGAGGGCACAGATTTATTGTCGGCTGAAATTACGTAACGAGAACTAATTATAGGAAACTATAAAGTACAATCAATGGTGCAAATTGAACGCGCGAATATAAAGTGCACGGGCATAGCTATTATTTCGTTAATTGATACTTTATATCGCGCGTGCACGCGGAGGGTAGCGAAACGCACGCTGCACAATATCGATATATATTCTGCCGACTAAAGAACTACATAATCGGCAATGTGCATGTGCGAGCCGTTAGCAACGATATAAATAGCGATCATAATGAAACGTTTCACCGTGGCGCAGCGTGACCGTTGAAAAGTCAGAACTTTATTACCGGGCTGCGTGCAAGTCATAAATCAATTATATGTTTAATTTGTGACACTGGTCGCTGAGGCTAAACTCCGCCGTCGAAGCTGAATTGAAATATTACGTGGAAAAATCTTAAAGCGTTGGACTTTTGCCCGTTCGCTTAATTCCGAGAACTAGGTCGTATATTGCAAATAAATGAAGCGGTTGTCTGGCCGCTGCTTTTCTTTTATGCTACGCTTGAGTTATATTCGCGAAGCTTTTCGATTCGCCTTACCTCGTGCTTTATAAATTCTTACAATTTTTTTCTGACCAGCCATCGATGAAAAATATTTTATCGAACAAATCCCTTAAGAGTCTGTAAATGGTCAATCGAGGAAAAATTTTAGAGGCCAGAAGGTTCCTCGGATTTTCCAAATAAGGAACAAAAATTCCCAAATCCGAGAAGGTCCTTGAAACTTTCCGAAACATCAATCGGTGAAAAATAGCGTGCAGAGTCCTACAAATTTTGAAAAACATTCCGCCCAAAACTAAAAATTCCGCAAGGTTAATTCCGCGTGTCGAGAGAAAAAAATGCCTAAAACGGGGCTTTTCAAATTTTCCAAACGAGTCCACTACTGATGTTTGATTCCACGAAGTAATTCGCGTGGAGCTGATAAAAAACATTTTCAACGGGTAGAGAATTAGTTTTAGTTCAACCAATCATTCCCTACGTTACGTATACCCAACACTCAAAAACAGCATTCTTTTCCACCAAATGTCTTTCCCTCAGTGTTTACCCTCTTTATTTTATTAAATAACATATTGTCCTACGTACAAATATCCGACCAACCATATTTCCATCCTTGCCACACCTTCTATCATATCCTTAAACACCATACAAAGCTACGATTCCGCGAAGGCTTCGAATTTACCTTGAGGAGAAATGCGTTAACCGGTCATTGCAGTCGACGCACATAAGCGAGAAAACGGCGGCGATGCACGTTTCACGGACTACCGCCTGAAAACCGCGGGAGGAAGGTCAACGAACAGCGTGTACCACGCGGCAGAAGTCGTAACTTATAAAGAGGCGAACCGTAAACGGTCCATACGTCTTTGGGAGAGAACGACGTCGGCACGGCTCAGATTCGTTCTCAGATTATGTTTTACGCCTTGCGGAAACGGGCCAGCGAGATGCCTGGGTAAGTCCCTGGAAGAAGCTCGCGAGAAAGGCCGTAGGAGCACATTGTTGAGTCGCTGGGCGGTGAAACAATGTGGGTGCCACCGAACACTCTAACGAACGCCTACCAGCGACCCATTGTACGTGAAGGTTGGACGCATGCGGGACCACGCACAATCCGCCATTATCGTATCTCATCTGACGTGGTCTGTTTAACCTGTAAAAACCGTGGGCGCATTGTCGCGTAAATTAAGATACACGCCGAGGAGCAAATCTGAAGCGATAACGCCAAACTTCGTGTGGATTACAATTTATTGCCGCGCGTAATGGAGGATGGTGAGAGTTAAGGTATAACCGTTAGGACTGTCTAGGAGGAAAGGGTGAACGAAAAGGAATGCGATGCGACGCGTAGAATGTGCGATCGCATTGCTGCAAGAACGAACGTTGTGCATTTATGTAGTATATCGCTGGATGAAGTACGATGTGCATAAGAATAAGAGAATACGCTTTCAATCGAAGAGGAGGACATTTTTATTTGTAGTTAAAACGAATCATCGGAATTGATAATTCAGGAGCTTGTGTATTTTGTTGCTTACAAAGTATTTATCTCAGCTTGAAATCACAGTTCTTTATATTTTAAATATGCCTTCGTGGAGTATGTATAAAGAAATCTCTTTAGCGAGTTGTCCATTAAACGTGTACATCTTAAGAAGAACAAGGGAATAATCGAAATGATTACTTTTAGTGTCATTAACACTGTACAAACTTTACAACCGCGCATATTTAAAAACAAAAAACACCAGCGTTGTGCAATTTTCATTCAATCCCTTCTTCACCTCTCCCTAACTATCATTTTGGATAACACAGCATTAACTGCGCATTAAAAGTAATGAACACCGACAAACATAACGAATAACTAAATATGTGCGCGTATAAAACATGATGACACCGACGCAATTTTGCTTCACGCCGCGAATATGAACCGCCAGTTAATGACGGCTCCTGCGATAGTAATAAGGACGAGCCTGCATTGGCCTTGTTGCCCATTTCAAGGCCGACCCGTGGCAACGGTGGCCAAAGAAAGGTACCCGACCTCCCGAGCAACGAAGCTCCGGTTGATGGGTGGTCGCCGGACCGAAATCCTCGTGGGGTTCGCGGCTCCAGAGAACTATTCGAGCGCATTATCGGGTGCAATAATTGTATTTTATTATCCCGTTTAATTACCAGCCTCAATTACTCGCCCGAGAACGATCGGGCTTTATTTGCGGCATTCTACGCGTGTGGCTCATTGTGCGTCGATAATAAAGCCGACCAAGCGGACGGAGCACACGGTAGATTAGAATCTCTGCTAATTATTAACTCGATCGAGAGGCCTTTTCGTCTTTTTCGGTAGATTGTCAAAATGATAGTTATTTGCTTTCATTGGTTAATCAATTGATTAATGGGAACGAGTTGCATCGTGATTTTAGAGCAGCTTCACAATAGTGCGCGTTAAAGTGGCAGAAAGTACAGAGAGAGAAGGGGAACAAAAATTCCACGCTACGGTGTGCGCGCTAGTTACGTGTAAAAGACGAAGAGCAAAAATGTAGTAGGAGTAATGACGTTTCCATTAATATCGCATTAGAGTCGTTTATAACCAGTGTTAGTAACCCGACGTCTTCGTGTATTTTTTAAAGAAACGCGGAATCTAGATATATTTCGAAAGAATGAGATTAACAATCTTACTCAGCAATATTGCTTATGCTATATTACCGTTTCCACTCAAAGATCAACCCTTTGACTATGTTTTGACGTGTATACGCGTCAATCCAAAACTTTATTTCGGTGATCTTTTATCAACGGGGACTCGTTAATTTTCCATCGAATAAAAATCTCACTCTTACTCATTTTGCTTTACTTTTCTCGTGAAATTTATAATAGGACGATTTTCACGTGTATCTTCTTCGTTGCTTGAGTTCGATCACTCACCGCGTCAGGGATTTTTAAAACTTAATCCCGCAATTAACTGGTTAAATCAACCTACGCTGGCCACCCTGCCAATACCCAACCGCAATTCAAGCGATGCATTGACAAGGCAAGCGCTCGAGAGAGGAGGCTGAATTTTAGCTCCAACGACTGGTTGCTAGACTCCACAATTGGCTTTCGTCGATACCAAGCGCAGCATACGCGCATGTTCTTTTTACGATGCGCAAACGTTAAGAACCGAGTATCCGCAAACGAGTATCGCAAAAATGCGCGGCGATATTTGTCGTCGATGGTTGGTACTGCGGAAAAAGGACGAAAGGGGTAACGAAGGCGGGGAAAAATCTCGATATCACGAGTTAATTACTTCGGCGACTATTAAGAGGGAGAGTCACGATCGTTAAAGGGAAAATCACGGCTGGTACCTGGCGATACCATTAAAAGGAAAAGCGAGAGAGGAGGGGGCCGCAGCTGGTTGGCCGATTCGCGCGTGATCTTCGTGCTTTATGGAGCGTGCGGGATAAAACGCAGCCAGGAAGGACGTTTTGCAAATACGAGCCTTCCGTGACCGTAAAGGGACGCTTTTCGCCGGGGGAACATCATCGCGGACGGTGCCGGTACATGCTCGTAATGGCGAACGTCGTATTCAATGTCCTTTCCGCTATTTCACGCCCGTGAAAGCCGCTGGTGCTAAACTTCGCGCACCTTCTCCTTCTAAGGGCCTCCTTATAATATTCTCCGCACCATCGAGGACGCGACGTTAAAGGAGTTCAATGCGTTTGCGGCTTACGCAGCACCGCGCTGATGCTCCTTTTCTTCTTCTAATCGTCGCCGTTTCTCAAGGTGGCTTTTCCTAGCGACCGGTTTTTTGCGCAGCAGGAACCGAATTTGCCTAAAAACGTTGACAGTAGTACGAAATATACAGGGTGAACCATACAAAACTTGCACCGCGTATGTTTCTCTGAAATGGAAGGCGCTGTTGATATGCGGTTTTCACGGCCTTGAATTGTAGGTTCAAAATATAGACAAAATAGTAGGTAAATTAGTAGATAAAAATCGGTGTATAGGCTTGTAGTTTCAGTCTATACACCGATTTTGAGACGTTTTCGAAAGTGTACTTATTTGCGAAGAATACGATTTTTTAAATGGAACAATGCTTATTGACTGTAAAAAATGAAAGCAGAGTGAATTAGAATATTAATGGTATTTTTTTGCGGGATACTAGTGCAAGTCGTTTACGAGATATCGTCTTTTGAACATTGTAAACACCGACAGTTGTTTGTTCCATGTGATACCTGAAACTAAATTGTAAAGAACATATCTAACTTCAAAGCCTGTGCTCAAAATGACCAGTACCAGTTTCAATGCAAACTTGCAGTCGGCCATGTAAGGATTGCTGCACACGTTCTAGCATTTCAACGGAGATTTCAGCGCAGGCAACAGTAATACGCCGTTTCATTCATAATGTTCAAAAGACGATATCTCGTAAACGACTTGCACAAGAATCCTGCAAACACCATTGATATTCTGACTTGCTCTACGTTTATTTGTTCACTGTCAATAGCCATTGTTTCGTTTAAAAAATCGTACCTTTCGCAAATAAATACCTTTTCGAAAACTTCTAAAAATCAGTGTATAGACTGAAACTACGAGCCCTTGCCCACAATTCGATTCTGTGAAAACCGCATATCAATAACGCCTTCCATTTCAGAAATATTTGCGATGCAAGTTTTAGGTGGTTCACCCTGTATACTTTCCATCGCGCCCTTGCCAACGTTTTCAAGCAAATTCGGTTCCTGCTGCGTAAAAAACCGGTCGCTAGGAAAACCGACCTTTACGCTCATTTCACTTTGCACATTAACACGTTCATGTGTTGCTTTACATGTTGTAAAAATTGCAAATTTGGAAAAAGGATTATTACGCGTTTAATTATTGTGTATCAGTTGTGAAAAGGAGATTATTTACGTGTTTAATAGTTGAGTATCAGTTGTGTTCTTTACGATCTATTACCTGAAATTGGTTTTGAGTGGTTGCGTGTATTGTTATATTATATATTTCGATTTATATATTACACATTTCGATTTACTTCGATTTTTCGCATTGATTGCCAATTGTAAGATTGTATTATAAACTATAAGTCTGTTCGTTATTATAATAAAGGTCTTATGATTCAAAATAAGTATAAGAATGAAGGGATATGAACTAAATTCTGTAGATAGGAAATTCCTAAAATTCGACAAAAAAAAATGAAGTAATTATTAACTGCGCTGATGTACATGCAGGCTGTACAATGCACTGTGTATGTTGTAAGTTTTATCATTCAATGTGCATTTTAATGAGTAGCTTCTAATCTAATTAAGTATATTCCAATCATTAAATGAGTAAACATTTTTCAAGTATTACTTTTTTACCTTACCTATAAGCAACAAATTCTATGCTGAAAGATTTCAATAGCCAGCACCGAAAATTGTATACCACTATCTCTACATTTTATTACGCAACGAGCAACCAGATTATCTCTGTATTTTGTCATATAATAAGTAACATGATTACCCCTGCATTTCACCTTGTAGAAGAAGATGAAATTCGAGAAGCGATCAAACCGCGGATATCTAGATTCCACACTACAGTATTTCTTTGCTGTGTCATTATAGCATCTAATCTGATCATGCTTCCTGCAATATTTCACACTAAAACTACCAAACCACTTGAAATAACCGGTCAGCCATTTCCTAAAAAAAATTCTGCCACGGATCATTACTTTGATCTAATGATATTTTTTTCTATCTCTTTTTTCTTTAAGGATGCATTAAATTGGCAACTAAGTAATCAATGATTTCGTTGATATACGAAATAAGTTGAATCCTTCGACATATTTACAAATTTAAAACGTTTAATCCATATTGCTGGCTGATAGGTAATTCGATCATCATTCACCAAAAAAAAAATAATATCGATCGGTGTTACTTGCTGCTGGGTGAACAATGGAAAAGCACAAATCCCCGATTACCTATTGTCAACCTAATGTGTGATATATATCTAAATATATGCGGAAAATGGCTGATAGATTTAGTGTTAAAACGGTGAAGGAGATACGAGGTCACCTAAAATGGACCAACGACCGTCGCATCCTCGAGAAAAATCAAGGCCTATCCTCCGGTTTGCGTGCCAAGGTTGTGCTGTTGGCGCATTTTTGGTCGCAGAAGGCCTTCTACGCCCACACCAGACGATAAAGGCGAGAAGATGAAGAATATCAAAGCAATGCATTAAGCTCGGTGGGACATTTTTAAAACACTAATGAGCATGCAGACGGTTAAAACTGGATGTATAGTGGGAATGGTCAAGTCAATGACGAAGGATAACTAATTCATAAAAATGTACTTGGCTACGACGTGTGTTAGTAAAGATTTGAATCATGATGTTTCAAACATAAAAGCAGATCTCCTTCTAAGGTATTTAATTTTTTCCGTAATATTGCATAACTATAGTGTAGTTTTTTTAGCAATTCAAGTTTATAGGCAAATAAGTGGGAAGTATGTAAAATTAAAGTTTTTACAAAAAAAAAATAGTAAAGTAAGGTACATATTGACATATATATCGAGTGTCCCAAAATTCATACAAAAAATAATTTTTATAGAAAACACAGATTCATAATTAAAAACTGTAAATTTTGTATTGATTCATAAAATATACAGTATAGTATATTGCACGAATCAATAAAAAATTTACAATTTTTAATTATACACCTGTATATCTATCAAAGTATCTCTATTGAGTATTACAATATGTATGAAATAATATATTGGGTAAATGGCCTCCACGCTTTGCTGATACATACGTGAATTTTAGGACACCCCAAAATATTACTTACTCGTTTCAGCTATAAAACCGATTAATATGGAATATATTAGATTTCAATCACAGTTGTAATCCAATACTTAAAAGAAAAATAAATAAATAAAATACACCTATGCCGTCTTCATATCAAAATTTTATGTATGATAGTTTACTTCATTTATTGCAGTTTCAGTGAATCTAATTACACTATGCCCATCCAAACAGTACCTTTTCCATTACATTTTTACGATGGCTCGTAACAAGTTATACCGATAGCCACAGCAAGCCACAGAAACCGTCGAATAACATGTAATAAAATCAATTTAAGACCCCTCAATATTGTTTCGTATTAAGGCTAGTTGAAAGATCGCCATAAATTGCAAGGTCGATTTGTCGCAGGCCTCGAAGAAGATCGCGCTTTTTGCGCCGGCTGCAAAATAGTCCCGCCTGCAATTCGAATCGATCGATACGGGCCGAGTAAGACGAGACGTTCCCTGTAATTTTCTCCAGCTTTCATTAGCCTTACGTAATTTCTGGAAAAATCTTAGATGAAACTCGTTGCGGACGTTGCTTACACGCCGCTGAGGTCTACACAGATGTTCAGGCGGCAGCCTCCGTTTCCATCGACTCCGGTAGCCAAGGTTAATTTTACACGGCAGGTAATTTGGTACGTGTGCGGCTTAATTGAAATTTTGCACCTTGACGACGCCACTCTTCGTTATCGCGATCGAGCCTTGGATCATTTCAATCGATGCCCACCTATTGTGCACCTGCATCCTTCGGGACGAAGGAGAGTGAGGGCTCGCAACGTATTATCTGCCCGCTCGCAGGTTTATAACCTAATATTACTAATATCAAAGGGTTTACCATTACGATCCATCGTATCCAAGTTTACTGTACAGATTTAAAATAAATACCTGTTTGTTTCAAATTAGTAATAAAACATTGCACGAAGTACGATTATAAGTTTTTCTCTTTTATAAGGGTACTCGTGAGGAGTAATAATCACTTTAGCTGTTTCACGCGACAAAAGGAGGGGTTTTTAAGTCGCGAAGGAGAACTACCTTTTAAAGGGACACAATGACATCCCTGGACAATGTACAGTACGCATATTCCGAGGAACATTGGCTTTCGATAATGACGGGCGAGGGTAAAGGTGTTATTATTAGAACCCTTTGTCACGGAGGACATCCTGGTGATTGATGATCAAATATTGTTGGCATGTCGTGCAAGACCGAGCCCCGTGCCACCGCGTTAGCAATCTTCTTCTCTCTCGCTGTTAATATTGAAATGCTTTTTTTTGTAATTAAAGCTCACGACATTGCTCTTGCATAATGAGCTAAGTTAATGTAATCGACTACGCAATCCACCATACGCTCGCTCTAATATTTCCCACAATCAGTCGAATCAGTATGTTTGTGGCGCGCGAGAATTTTTAACGGTGTTCAGTGTGTTGCATGGAATAGAGATAATCTGTCATAACAGCGCAGCCTTAGAGGCATACAAAACGCATAGGAGTTTCGAGTATCCTATACCCTCGAACGCATGAGGGTGTACGTGTGTCTGCGTGTGAGAAATGCGTGACTTAGACGCTGTTTGGAGCGCAGTCGGATATGAGCAGTCGAGAGTGCAGTTAAGAAGCACAACGTAGACATTCGCTGAGAAGTGCGACGACCAGCTCAATCCTAAATCTCAACTCTCACCGGCTGTCAATAGTTCTAATACTCTTTGTATATATCTTAATCCTTTTAATACACTATATTATTACCAATAATCCTTTTTACGAAATGTTACAATTAGCCTTTGGAATATTAAATAAAGTGGGCTTTATCAACAGGCGTTTGCATTGCTCTCTTGACCTTATCCTCTTTCAAAAACAATTCACCACCGAGCAAATCGTGGAAATTAGTCGAACGTTGCTGGATTGAAAAATAAGAAGACAATCTTCGCGGAAGTTGGGCAGTCATTACAAGAATCGCGAGTTAGCTCTGACAAGTTTAACGCCACGCCGTTCGGGGGCCAGAATGGTCCCGGAAGTTCATGGAATTCAATTTGCTAGTGCGTGCCGAAGAAAAGTTTGGCAACTCCTTCGAAGACCATCTTTTATTGGGAATAACTTTTTCGGATTACTTTTCGCCACTTCCCGTGCGAGAGGGTACTTGGTCTGGATTTTTGAAGGGGAGGACAAGTTCTGATGTTACGGCTGTCGGGTGCGGACTACCAAATCAGCGTGGCCCGCCTCGGCTTTACTGTTCGAATAAAGTGTTTCGAGGGTAAGGATGCTTGCGAACTTTTCCAGCGAGTAATTTATGATACCAATATTATACCTCAACGTGGAATTGGCGGAGGAGTGGAAGTTACTAAACACGGGAATAAGCGGTGCAAACTGACCACAACTGAGCTTGGATGGTATGGACGTATATAAGAGTTATAATAAGCGTACGTAAAATAGAAATGTATAAGGTGAAAGTACCAGTAGTTGACACTTTTCCAAAAAAAATAAATAAATAAGCAATCCATAGGCTAGAATATATCGATCCTTATTAGTCTATGTAGTGCCACTCTTCAGCTACTTCATTACGAAATACTGCGCATATTCCGCTATGGAGAAGTGTTAATGCTACCGGTTAATCAAACTTGTGCGCGACTCTTACGATTTTTGCGTGTTTTCTTATATGGATCACTAAGGACTTGGTGAAAATGAAAGTGTTGTAAGTTTGTATTATTCAATCATTGTGAGTAAAAAAGGATTTGTTTATATTGTTTGAAACTTGAAGAGAGGTTTACTCATCAAAATTGGCAACAAGAAATGCTATATTGTTTAAATTCATCCCGTGTCAACTATTGAAACTTGTATTTGTCTATGATTCAGTAGTTGATACGGGATGTTAACTATTAAATTACTAAGTGTCAACTACTGACTTTGTTCCTTTGCCAATTTTAAGATACATCCTACGAAGGGTAACTTTAGAAATTATAATCCGGTTCCATAAAACTCCGTATAAAGCGGCAGCTAGGATACTTGATTTTTTTTCTGTAAACTGACTGAAGAATAATCTTTTTCAAACATTCGATAAATTTCAAAATTCATACACTACCAAAATTAGTTCGTTAACTGGTTTTCTCCCTATGTCAACTACTAAATCAAATTTTACTTTTAGAAAAAAAAAAGAATTTTCCGACCGTCATTAGGAATGAATTCTTGTAGTAATATAATAGAGGAATAGTTTGTGCAGCGATGAGTAGTCATAAATTATGCACAAAGTAAACTAAGCCTAAACTATGTGAATGAAAAGGCAAAAAATTCCTCAGTGTCAGTTACTGGTACCTTCACCGTAGTTGCGACGTTGATAAATTAATAACGTTAATATCGTGAGGTTAGAACTATTGAAGATCAAATTTCTCATCAAGAACCTCGAGAGCAACGAATATCGGAGATCTACCTTGTATGAGGACCGACGCGTGCTTTTATATCAATTAAAAGTAATAACCGCAACGTGACTTCCTTTAATCGCGCCATTGTTTCGCTTATGGCCAATTTTGAGTGGACGTATTAACCGCGAACATAGATCTAAAGATCTTTTCTGTAACCGGTCATTCCTCAGTACGGCCAAAGGTTCTCTAAAAATATCGGTTCTCTAAAAATATTGGCAGAACGAACTGCAAGTACGACGTAATTGACGTCACGGATCGATATAAGCGCTGATTACATCTTTTACGGTGAATGTACATTAACAAGTGTATGTGCACATATATCGGAAAATACTGCTTCAGGTTTACATGGTCTGAATTAGATATGATCATTGGAAGGAAAAAGGAAAAAGAAGGAAGAATTATATAACTGAAAAGAGGTCTAAATTTATTAAATTATATCGATGTTTTATTAAATTATAAATGTGTACCAATACCCATATAAACTTACATTTCCCAAGCTGCTTAACCATATGTGTATATTTGTCGATAAATGTACGTTATTATGCATATTATTATCACAGTAAAATTTTTCACCACTGTTGGCAGTTATACATTTACCGATAAATGCAAACATATATAATATAAACTCACATTTTCCAAGTTGCTTCATCATATGTACACATTCTCCAATAAATATAAGTTATTGTGTATATCATTGATACAATAAACATTTTCAGAAAAACTCATAATTCTTCTAAACTTCCACTTGCCCGTATATTGTAAAATGATTATAAACTGATCTTCCAAAGTACTTAACCCTCAGGTGAATAGAGTAAAATAGTAATGTATTCAACGCATAAGTATTGTTGTTCAACCATTTCGGCTTTGTTGTAAACTCTTAACAAGGAGTATATTTAACCGTACTCATTTTGTAAAAATTTAAAATAAAACATATTGGGTTGTTCGGAAAGTCATTTCGTTTTTTGGGGAACATGAAAGACAGTTTTCGTATAATGAATAAATATTTTATTAAATTATATATTGGCCATTCTGGTCCAACACCT